>JAEHOC010000290.1:0-24859 GCA_016834605.1 Chlamydomonas incerta | reverse complement strand
CCACCCCGACCCGGCAGACAGAGCAGGAGGCTGGCCCCCCACCCCCCGGGAGGGGTTTCCCAAAAACACTGCCAGACCTAACCGAAGCACCAACCTACAACACAGCCTACCCGCAAGAAACACCTCCACCTGAAAAACACACCACTGCGCGCCAGAAACACCAGCGCTACCAGCACTTACTCCGCCCGAACCCACCCCACCCCCACAAGACGGTTGCTTAAGCAACACCCCAGGAAAACCGCCAAAGGAAACACAAGCAGAAACACTGAAAGGGCCAGACGTGGCGCTGCCTAAACGGGCTCCAACCCGCTGCTAGAAAGCTGTGCAGGAAGCTCCACAGCCGCCCAGGTGCTGCAACGCCAGCCAGAGCTAGTACACATGGGCGCCAGGTAAGCTGATGACGAAGATACGCCACGCCAGCGCCTGGGATAAACCGCCGCCCATAAGGAAACCTAGGGGGCCTGCACAGGTGATGCAAGCGTCAGCCGCAAGTTCAACTTCGGTGACCCACCCTGAACCTCCTCCACTTCACAAAACGCGCCACCCGCCGTCCAGATGGCCACAAAGTGCTCCAGCTTAGCCGCCTTGAGCTGCGCGGTGAGAAGCTGTGTGGGCAGAGCCGACAGGGTTTCAGGGGTTAGCGTGGCGGCAGTGAAACGCAGCTGCATCACCCTGCGCAGCTCGCTGACCACCTCCCGAACCACGTGCTCCGACGTCTGCTTAGCAGGCTCGCGGGACCAGTAAGCACACCAGACGGCGTACAAGAAGGTGGCCCGCAACGTGCTCCACAGCAGCGCGCCCGCCCCCCGCGGGCCTGAGGCCCACACCCCCATGTCGTCACCCAGCATGAAGGCCGCGTCCGTCACTGGCGGCGCCGCTGCCTGGGGCGCCACGCAGGCCCACAGCTGCTGCAGCCACGTCCTCGCCTGCGCATACGCTGGACACTCCAGGAAGATGTGCGTCAGGCTGGCCCACGCCCGCGGGCCAGGTGGCCCGCAGGCGGGGTAAGGACAGTGCGCCCCCAACCCCCCACACCCCGTGGTCACCCGTGGCCGAATGCCCTTGCCCGCCCGGTACAGCCCGCAAGGCAGGTAAGCATGTTGCAGCCGGTACACCAGCACCTTTGCCCCCCGACTAGCGTGGCTTTCCCACAGCCTCCGCCACGTACCCCGCAGAAGGGACGCATCCGGGGGAGGCGTGCGAGGGTCGCCCTCCACCGCCGCTGCGGCTGCCGCCGCCGCTGTGGCAGGCCCCGTGCTAGGCCCCGCCCCGTTCGCCGCCTGCTCCTGCAGCCGCGCGGATCGCCGCGGCCCCTCACCCGACTGCTGGGACGGGGACGCATACGACTGCAGTGCTCTCGCCGGCGTGTTCTGCTGCCCGGCTGCCGCTGAGGTGCGGTGGAGCCAGGGGTCCAGAGCCACCGGGTTATTGTGGAAGTGCTGCGCCGCCGTGGTGGTCAGCTGCGCCGCTGCCCGCTGCCACTCCGCCTCCCGCGCCGCCAGCCGAGACTGTGCCGCTGGCGGGGTCCCCGAGCCCCCCGCCTGCTGCGCTGGCGCCGGGCACGGCATGGCGGCAGGGCGGGCCGGAGCCGGAGGGGCGGCCGGGTTGGCCGCCGTGATGGCCCGCCGCACGTCCCGCACCGTGTAGTCTGCCAAGCTGACACCCGCAATCCGGCAGTGCTCCGGGTGCACCACCACCCCAGCCTCCGGCGCCAGGAAGTACGGCGCCCGAGGCCACGCCCCCGCCCGTTCCCCTGGGGCTGCTGCATCGTACGCCGCCCGCTCTTCAAAGGTCCACAGGTGCCGCGGCTTGCGTTGCTGCAGCACACAGGCAGGCTGCCACGCGCCATCCACCGGCGGGGGCAGCGCGCCAGGCCCAGGCTCCAAGAGCCGCCCCGTGTAGTGGACGTAGGACACAGCGCCCGCAGCGTTAGCCACCCACAGCTGGTCCAGGCTAACCCGCCACTGCGGCGGCGCCGCTGGCGGCTGGGCGGCTGGCTGCGGCGGATGCAGCTCCACGGCCGCGTTCCGCACGTGGCCCACCGCGGCCGCCAGCCGGGCAGGTAGCCCCGCTGGCGCCGGCGCGTCGCTGTACACCCACGCCCACGTGGTGGCGGAGTCCGGGCGCACATGGGTAAGCAGCGCCCGGGTGAGCGTCTTCCAGGGTTGCCGGCCTGGCTGGGCAAGCAGGGCGAAAGTCTTAGCTTGCAGGGCAGACAGGAACGCAGGCAGGTCGACGTGGTTGACACCCCCATCCTTGTACGGCAGACAGGCCGTTTCCCGCTTAGGCAGCAGGAGCGGGTTCCCGTGCGACACCAGGCTGGCGTCCTCAGCGTGCATGGAGCGCGCAGCAAAGTGGTCCACCAGGCCGGTGAGTTCCTTCAGCTGCGCCGGCGACGGGTTGAGGAAGCTGAAATGGTAGGCCAGCTTCGCCGCCAGCACCTGCTTCGCAATGTGCACACGGCCAACGAGAGTCAGAGACAGGGCAGCCCACAGACGCGCCACAAACGCCATGCCGCGAGCCCGCCGGGTGTACAGGTCCGCTGCAGCCGCATCAGAGTCCCACGACAGAGGCACACCCAGGTGTGTCACAGCACCAGTGGTAAACGGCACCCCCGTGTGTGGGCAGGGGCCCGTCAGGTGCGCAAACCTGCCGAGGCCCATGGCCTTGCTCTTGTCCGGATGAACACGGGCGTTGGACGCGCGGCAGAACAGCTGAACTGCCGCCATCAGCACCGGCCCGTCCACCGCCGGGTCGCGCGCCGTGAGGGTCGTGTCGTCAGCGTGGTGGGCGGCAGGCGGCGCCTGCTCGCCGCTGGGTAGCAGGGGCGTGCGGAGCGCCCCTTGCTCCACCTGCCGCCGCAGAAAGGACGTCAGTGGCTGCAGCTGGATGACCCACAGCGGTGGTGAGGCGGTGCTGCCCTGCGGCAAGCCGTTCAGCACTGGGAAGGCGTCAGAGAGCATCCCGTTCACACACACGCGGGCAGAGCCGTTGGCAGTGATCAGGCGGATCCAGCGCAGCATGCGCGGCCCAAACCCCAGTCCCTCCGCGGACGCATACAGCCACTGCCGGTGCACCCGGTCATACGCCTTTTCAATGTCCAAGAAGTACAGCGCACCACCCTGCCGTGGCGTGCCGTCCGAGCCCACGTCCAGGCGCATCCATTCGATCAGGCCTTGGAGGTACAGCGCGTTGTCTCCAATCCAGCGGCCGGTGATGAACGCGGTCTGCAGCTCATCCACAACTGCATCCAGGGCGGGCTGCAGGCGGGCGCTGACGGCCTTGGACACCATCTTGAAGTCGCAGTTGAGCAGCGTGATGGGCCGGTAGGACGCCAGCTCGGCGCGGTCCAGGCTTTTGCCCTTGTAGATGAGGGTGATGATGCCCTCCCGCCAGGAGGCGGGCAGCGCCGCCGCCATTTCGCCACCATCGTGGGCGTCTGCAGCGGCAGCAAAGGCAGCGGCAGCAGCAGCACACAAGCGCGGACCCAGCAGCGCCCAGAACACCTTGTACACCTCGTACGGAACCCCGTCCGACCCCGGCGCTTTACCGTTAGCGGAGCCAGCCAGCGCTGCCATCAGCTCGGTATCACCGAGGGCGCCGTCCCCTGCCCCCTCTGCGGCGGCCTGCAGATCCGTCGGAACCTTGCGGTCAATGGCCGCCAGAAGCTGCTGCTGCGAGGCCATACAGACTGGCTGCACGCGAAACAGGCCGGCGGGCCTACTTGTACGCTAACACCCACCGGCACTGAATTGGCTTCACTCCCGCCGGCGGCACGTCTACAACCCACGTGCCATTCTTTTTAAGCGAATCTAACTCGCGCTTGATTGCCAGAGCCCACGACTCCCCGTCGGGACCACTCAGGGCCTCAGTCACCGTCTTCGGCGGCTCCTTTTGAACTGCACCGATTCCGCAAACAAACCCCACACCCGGCACAAACCTGTCTGGTTGCTTTCTCACACGCGCAGGCCTTGATGGTCCTGCACTAGGATGCTCCCCCGCATCCGACTGCTCCCCCGCACCGCTCTGCTCTCCCGCATTGCTCAGCTCCGCATCAGTGGCACTTGCATTTGCCGCATTGTTGGTAGCCGGGGGAATGGCCATAATCTCCCCCTCTCCCGGCTGCCCACCTGCATCCTCCTCATCATCCGACTCCCACAACAAGTGCGGGTAGCGCTCAATCACCTGCGCTTCCGCCTTGCGCGCCTCGTCATGCCACCAGGGAGGCCGCTCGTCACAAATCACATCACGGCTCACAATTATTTTTCCGTCCGGCATCAACACACGGTATGCGACCGATCCACGGTCCCAGCCTATGAACACACCTTTCCGCCGGTTGGGCGCTAGCTTGCCTGGCTTCTCCTTGCCCGCGATATTGACATACGCCGGGCAGCCGAACACACGCATCAGCGTCAGGCTTGGCCGCTGACCTGTGAACAGCTCGAATGGGGTTTTGCTGTCGCCTGTGCTTGGCGAACGGTTGCGAATAGTGCACGCTGTGAGCATTGCCTCGCCCCATAGATCAGCATGCAAGTCAGCATCCTTCAGCATTGCCCGCGCCTTCCTAGCAAGCGTCTGCTGCACCCGCTCCGCCGCACCATTTTGCTGCGGAGTGTACGGGGCAGACGTTAGGTGAACAATCCCCTGCTCCCTAAAGAACGCCTGCATTTCCTCACTCATGTACTCGCGCCCACGATCCGACTGCACCTCTTTCACCTTGCTCCCCAGCTGGCGCTCCCACTCCCTTATCACGTTCATCAATTGCTCAGGCGCATCCGATTTCCGCTTCATCAACACAATGCGCGCCATTTTGCTGTAATCATCCAATACTGTTAGCACGTACTTGTGTCCCCCGCGCGTCTCCCTATCACCTTGCCAGATATCAGTGTGTATGAGCTCCAGCGGCGCAGCCGCCCGGGAGCCTGTCGCTGGGTACGACATGCCGACCTTAGTCGTTAGAAGACAGGTGTCGCAATGCTCCTCATGGGCGAGCTGGTCGAAGATCTCAGCAGGCACATCCAGGCCCACTACACTGTTGCTGCGCGCCAGTTTTGCTAAAGCGCTGTATCCCACGTGGCCGTACCAGCGGTGCCACCTAATGGCACGCAACCGCATGCGCATGTCCTCCTGGCTGAGCTGCGGCTCTACTGACTCCTCGAGTAAATTTACGGGCTTTGTGTCCCTGTAGATCACGTATTGCCCACCGCACGCTCGCCCGCCGGTACCTCCCCCACTGCTACTGCCGGTGCTTCCCGCACCCGTGCTGCTGCTGTTACCCCCGCTGCTAATGCTTTCCCCTTGCTGATTAGGCTGGTTGGCGGAACCGGCATCGCTGGATGAGCCAGCGCCGCCGCCAGCAGGACGCGTGGTAAACACGCCGTCCAGGGCGCCGCCGACACCCGCCGGCGGCGCACCCACGCCGGCCACGCGAACCCATAGTTTCCCATCGCGTGAGTCCGCCACCATGAAAGCGATGTCGCTGTCGTTGTCATAATAATGCTCCGCTGAGTCCACCGCACGGTAAGTGCGGTCCCACTGCTCGCCAGCCGCCAGCATCGCCTCCCGCGAAATCAAGTTGCAGTCCGCTTCAGGGACGCACTGCACGTCATCAAGACGCAAGTAGTATGTGCTGTCATCGCCACCAAGCACATGAATGATCATTGACCCGACCCCAGTGCTGGTTGACAGCGCTCCGTTGAACCCCCGGAGCTGTAGGCTGTGCGGCCTGAAGTTGAACATCTGCCCTCGCAGCGGTGATACATGTACCGGTGACCCCGTGTCCATGACCCATCCGAGCTCGCTTGTCCGCCCGCTGCTGCTAGCTGCTTCCCCGCTGCTAGCCGTGTGCACCCCCGGTACAGAGATTGCCCACATGCGCCGGTCACCACCATCACGGCCAATGTGCGCACCTCCTCGGCCGCGGCCACGTCCTGCATCGCCGCCGCGGCCACGGCCACCGTCCAGGCCGTCGCCACCACGCCCGCCGCCCCCGCCGGCGGCACCTCCACCGCCGGCACCACCACCGCCGGCAGCCGGAGGGGGCTGCCGTGGGTTGGGGCACTTGTCCGAGTAGTGGCCGTACTCCCCGCACTCGTAGCACCTGATGTGGCTCTTGTCGCGCACGCCGCCGCGTCCCCCGCGGCCGCCACGCCCACCGCGCCCGCCACGCCCACCGCGGTGGTCCCCACCACCGCGATAGTAGCCGCCACCGCCGCCATAGTGGTTGTAGTTACCGCTGATGGCAGCGATCGATGTAGATGGCCCCCCGCTGTCAGCATCGTCGCCACGCATGCTGTTCAGGATGGTCTGGTAGCGGCTGATTCGCTGCTCGGCATCTGCCACCGAGTACTTGCCAGACTTGGCGTAGTCGTCACCCGCGCTGGCCACGACGGATGCGTACGCCGTGGGCAGGGCACGGAATGTGGCCTGCACAATTAGCATCTCCCGGTCCTTAGACTTAAACCCAGCGCAGTCCGACCAGCATAGCCGTTCCACGTAGTTGGTGATACGCTGAATCAGCTCGCTGATGGACTCGTTCGCCTTCAGGCGAATAGCGCGCAGCTCGTCCTGCCACAACTCGTGGTTGAGAGCTGCGATGCGCTTGTAGTGCTTCTCCAGAGCCTTCACCAGGCTCTTCGCCAAGTTCTGCTTGGCGTTGGGGTCGGCGTCCTTCTCCGTAGCCAGCTCCTCCACAACCTCGCGGTAGATTGAGTGGTCGCTCAGCGTCCCCTAGGTTTCCTTATGGGCGGCGGTTTATCCCAGGCGCTGGCGTGGCGTATCTTCGTCATCAGCTTACCTGGCGCCCATGTGTACTAGCTCTGGCTGGCGTTGCAGCACCTGGGCGGCTGTGGAGCTTCCTGCACAGCTTTCTAGCAGCGGGTTGGAGCCCGTTTAGGCAGCGCCACGTCTGGCCCTTTCAGTGTTTCTGCTTGTGTTTCCTTTGGCGGTTTTCCTGGGGTGTTGCTTAAGCAACCGACTTGTGGGGGTGGGGTGGGTTCGGGCGGAGTAAGTGCTGGTAGCGCTGGTGTTTCTGGCGCGCAGTGGTGTGCTTTTCAGGTGGAGGTGTTTCTGGCGGTTAGGCTGTGTTGTAGGTTGGTGCTTCGGTTAGGTCTGGCGGTGTTTTTGGGAAACCCCTCCCGGGGGGTGGGGGGGCCAGCCTCCTGCTCTGTCTGCCGGGTCAGGGTGGGGTGGGGTGGGGTGGGGTGGGTGCGGGTGGGTGTTGGCGTTTGCTTGGAGGTCTGTTGTTTTTCGTTTTCTTTTCTTCTCTTCTCTTCTCTTCTTGCCCTGTCAGGGTTCTGGTCTCGGGGACCAGGCTGTCTTCGGTCAGCAGGGGGGCAGTGCGTCTGCCCCTGTTCAACCTTGTAAGGATGATTCCTCAAAAAAAAAGCAGCTGTGGGCCTGCGTGGCGCCCCAGGCAGCGGCGCCGCCAGTGACAGACGCGGCCTTCATGCTGGGTGACGACATGGGGGTGTGGGCCTCAGGCCCGCGGGGGGCGGGCGCGCTGCTGTGGAGCACGTTGCGGGCCACCTTCTTGTACGCCGTCTGGTGTGCTTACTGGTCCCGCGAGCCTGCTAAGCAGACGTCGGAGCACATGGTTCGGGAGGTGGTCAGCGAGCTGCGCAGGGTGATGCAGCTGCGTTTCACTGCCGCCACGCTAACCCCTGAAACCCTGTCGGCTCTGCCCACACAGCTTCTCACCGCGCAGCTCAAGGCGGCTAAGCTGGAGCACTTTGTGGCCATCTGGACGGCGGGTGGCGCGTTTTGTGAAGTGGAGGAGGTTCAGGGTGGGTCACCGAAGTTGAACTTGCGGCTGACGCTTGCATCACCTGTGCAGGCCCCCTAGGTTTCCTTATGGGCGGCGGTTTATCCCAGGCGCTGGCGTGGCGTATCTTCGTCATCAGCTTACCTGGCGCCCATGTGTACTAGCTCTGGCTGGCGTTGCAGCACCTGGGCGGCTGTGGAGCTTCCTGCACAGCTTTCTAGCAGCGGGTTGGAGCCCGTTTAGGCAGCGCCACGTCTGGCCCTTTCAGTGTTTCTGCTTGTGTTTCCTTTGGCGGTTTTCCTGGGGTGTTGCTTAAGCAACCGACTTGTGGGGGTGGGGTGGGTTCGGGCGGAGTAAGTGCTGGTAGCGCTGGTGTTTCTGGCGCGCTGTGGTGTGCTTTTCAGGTGGAGGTGTTTCTGGCGGTTAGGCTGTGTTGTAGGTTGGTGCTTCGGTTAGGTCTGGCAGTGTTTTTGGGAAACCCCTCCCGGGGGGTGGGGGGGCCAGCCTCCTGCTCTGTCTGCCGGGTCGGGGTGGGGTGGGGTGGGGTGGGGTGGGTGCGGGTGGGTGTTGGCGTTTGCATGGAGGTCTGTTGTTTTTCGTTTTTCTTTTCTTCTCTTCTCTTCTCTTCTTGCCCTGTCAGGGTTCTGGTCTCGGGGACCAGGCTGTCTTCGGTCAGCAGGGGGGCAGTGCGTCTGCCCCTGTTCAACCTTGTAAGGATGATTCCTCAAAAAAAAAGCAGCTGTGGGCCTGCGTGGCGCCCCAGGCAGCGGCGCCGCCAGTGACAGACGCGGCCTTCATGCTGGGTGACGACATGGGGGTGTGGGCCTCAGGCCCGCGGGGGGCGGGCGCGCTGCTGTGGATCACGTTGCGGGCCACCTTCTTGTACGCCGTCTGGTGTGCTTACTGGTCCCGCGAGCCTGCTAAGCAGACGTCGGAGCACGTGGTTCGGGAGGTGGTCAGCGAGCTGCGCAGGGTGATGCAGCTGCGTTTCACTGCCGCCACGCTAACCCCTGAAACCCTGTCGGCTCTGCCCACACAGCTTCTCACCGCGCAGCTCAAGGCGGCTAAGCTGGAGCACTTTGTGGCCATCTGGACGGCGGGTGGCGCGTTTTGTGAAGTGGAGGAGGTTCAGGGTGGGTCACCGAAGTTGAACTTGCGGCTGACGCTTGCATCACCTGTGCAGGCCCCCTAGGTTTCCTTATGGGCGGCGGTTTATCCCAGGCGCTGGCGTGGCGTATCTTCGTCATCAGCTTACCTGGCGCCCATGTGTACTAGCTCTGGCTGGCGTTGCAGCACCTGGGCGGCTGTGGAGCTTCCTGCACAGCTTTCTAGCAGCGGGTTGGAGCCCGTTTAGGCAGCGCCACGTCTGGCCCTTTCAGTGTTTCTGCTTGTGTTTCCTTTGGCGGTTTTCCTGGGGTGTTGCTTAAGCAACCGACTTGTGGGGGTGGGGTGGGTTCGGGCGGAGTAAGTGCTGGTAGCGCTGGTGTTTCTGGCGCGCTGTGGTGTGCTTTTCAGGTGGAGGTGTTTCTGGCGGTTAGGCTGTGTTGTAGGTTGGTGCTTCGGTTAGGTCTGGCGGTGTTTTTGGGAAACCCCTCCCGGGGGGTGGGGGGGCCAGCCTCCTGCTCTGTCTGCCGGGTCGGGGTGGGGTGGGGTGGGGTGGGGTGGGTGCGGGTGGGTGTTGGCGTTTGCATGGAGGTCTGTTGTTTTTCGTTTTTCTTTTCTTCTCTTCTCTTCTCTTCTTGCCCTGTCAGGGTTCTGGTCTCGGGGACCAGGCTGTCTTCGGTCAGCAGGGGGGCAGTGCGTCTGCCCCTGTTCAACCTTGTAAGGATGATTCCTCAAAAAAAAAGCAGCTGTGGGCCTGCGTGGCGCCCCAGGCAGCGGCGCCGCCAGTGACAGACGCGGCCTTCATGCTGGGTGACGACATGGGGGTGTGGGCCTCAGGCCCGCGGGGGGCGGGCGCGCTGCTGTGGATCACGTTGCGGGCCACCTTCTTGTACGCCGTCTGGTGTGCTTACTGGTCCCGCGAGCCTGCTAAGCAGACGTCGGAGCACGTGGTTCGGGAGGTGGTCAGCGAGCTGCGCAGGGTGATGCAGCTGCGTTTCACTGCCGCCACGCTAACCCCTGAAACCCTGTCGGCTCTGCCCACACAGCTTCTCACCGCGCAGCTCAAGGCGGCTAAGCTGGAGCACTTTGTGGCCATCTGGACGGCGGGTGGCGCGTTTTGTGAAGTGGAGGAGGTTCAGGGTGGGTCACCGAAGTTGAACTTGCGGCTGACGCTTGCATCACCTGTGCAGGCCCCCTAGGTTTCCTTATGGGCGGCGGTTTATCCCAGGCGCTGGCGTGGCGTATCTTCGTCATCAGCTTACCTGGCGCCCATGTGTACTAGCTCTGGCTGGCGTTGCAGCACCTGGGCGGCTGTGGAGCTTCCTGCACAGCTTTCTAGCAGCGGGTTGGAGCCCGTTTAGGCAGCGCCACGTCTGGCCCTTTCAGTGTTTCTGCTTGTGTTTCCTTTGGCGGTTTTCCTGGGGTGTTGCTTAAGCAACCGACTTGTGGGGGTGGGGTGGGTTCGGGCGGAGTAAGTGCTGGTAGCGCTGGTGTTTCTGGCGCGCTGTGGTGTGCTTTTCAGGTGGAGGTGTTTCTGGCGGTTAGGCTGTGTTGTAGGTTGGTGCTTCGGTTAGGTCTGGCGGTGTTTTTGGGAAACCCCTCCCGGGGGGGTGGGGGGGCCAGCCTCCTGCTCTGTCTGCCGGGTCGGGGTGGGGTGGGGTGGGGTGGGGTGGGTGCGGGTGGGTGTTGGCGTTTGCATGGAGGTCTGTTGTTTTTCGTTTTTCTTTTCTTCTCTTCTCTTCTCTTCTTGCCCTGTCAGGGTTCTGGTCTCGGGGACCAGGCTGTCTTCGGTCAGCAGGGGGGCAGTGCGTCTGCCCCTGTTCAACCTTGTAAGGATGATTCCTCAAAAAAAAAGCAGCTGTGGGCCTGCGTGGCGCCCCAGGCAGCGGCGCCGCCAGTGACAGACGCGGCCTTCATGCTGGGTGACGACATGGGGGTGTGGGCCTCAGGCCCGCGGGGGGCGGGCGCGCTGCTGTGGAGCACGTTGCGGGCCACCTTCTTGTACGCCGTCTGGTGTGCTTACTGGTCCCGCGAGCCTGCTAAGCAGACGTCGGAGCACATGGTTCGGGAGGTGGTCAGCGAGCTGCGCAGGGTGATGCAGCTGCGTTTCACTGCCGCCACGCTAACCCCTGAAACCCTGTCGGCTCTGCCCACACAGCTTCTCACCGCGCAGCTCAAGGCGGCTAAGCTGGAGCACTTTGTGGCCATCTGGACGGCGGGTGGCGCGTTTTGTGAAGTGGAGGAGGTTCAGGGTGGGTCACCGAAGTTGAACTTGCGGCTGACGCTTGCATCACCTGTGCAGGCCCCCTAGGTTTCCTTATGGGCGGCGGTTTATCCCAGGCGCTGGCGTGGCGTATCTTCGTCATCAGCTTACCTGGCGCCCATGTGTACTAGCTCTGGCTGGCGTTGCAGCACCTGGGCGGCTGTGGAGCTTCCTGCACAGCTTTCTAGCAGCGGGTTGGAGCCCGTTTAGGCAGCGCCACGTCTGGCCCTTTCAGTGTTTCTGCTTGTGTTTCCTTTGGCGGTTTTCCTGGGGTGTTGCTTAAGCAACCGACTTGTGGGGGTGGGGTGGGTTCGGGCGGAGTAAGTGCTGGTAGCGCTGGTGTTTCTGGCGCGCTGTGGTATGTTTTTCAGGTGGAGGTGTTTCTGGCGGTTAGGCTGTGTTGTAGGTTGGTGCTTCGGTTAGGTCTGGCGGTGTTTTTGGGAAACCCCTCCCGGGGGGTGGGGGGGGCCAGCCTCCTGCTCTGTCTGCCGGGTCGGGGTGGGGTGGGGTGGGGTGGGGTGGGTGCGGGTGGGTGTTGGCGTTTGCATGGAGGTCTGTTGTTTTTCGTTTTTCTTTTCTTCTCTTCTCTTCTCTTCTTGCCCTGTCAGGGTTCTGGTCTCGGGGACCAGGCTGTCTTCGGTCAGCAGGGGGGCAGTGCGTCTGCCCCTGTTCAACCTTGTAAGGATGATTCCTCAAAAAAAAAGCAGCTGTGGGCCTGCGTGGCGCCCCAGGCAGCGGCGCCGCCAGTGACAGACGCGGCCTTCATGCTGGGTGACGACATGGGGGTGTGGGCCTCAGGCCCGCGGGGGGCGGGCGCGCTGCTGTGGATCACGTTGCGGGCCACCTTCTTGTACGCCGTCTGGTGTGCTTACTGGTCCCGCGAGCCTGCTAAGCAGACGTCGGAGCACGTGGTTCGGGAGGTGGTCAGCGAGCTGCGCAGGGTGATGCAGCTGCGTTTCACTGCCGCCACGCTAACCCCTGAAACCCTGTCGGCTCTGCCCACACAGCTTCTCACCGCGCAGCTCAAGGCGGCTAAGCTGGAGCACTTTGTGGCCATCTGGACGGCGGGTGGCGCGTTTTGTGAAGTGGAGGAGGTTCAGGGTGGGTCACCGAAGTTGAACTTGCGGCTGACGCTTGCATCACCTGTGCAGGCCCCCTAGGTTTCCTTATGGGCGGCGGTTTATCCCAGGCGCTGGCGTGGCGTATCTTCGTCATCAGCTTACCTGGCGCCCATGTGTACTAGCTCTGGCTGGCGTTGCAGCACCTGGGCGGCTGTGGAGCTTCCTGCACAGCTTTCTAGCAGCGGGTTGGAGCCCGTTTAGGCAGCGCCACGTCTGGCCCTTTCAGTGTTTCTGCTTGTGTTTCCTTTGGCGGTTTTCCTGGGGTGTTGCTTAAGCAACCGACTTGTGGGGGTGGGGTGGGTTCGGGCGGAGTAAGTGCTGGTAGCGCTGGTGTTTCTGGCGCGCTGTGGTGTGCTTTTCAGGTGGAGGTGTTTCTGGCGGTTAGGCTGTGTTGTAGGTTGGTGCTTCGGTTAGGTCTGGCGGTGTTTTTGGGAAACCCCTCCCGGGGGGTGGGGGGGCCAGCCTCCTGCTCTGTCTGCCGGGTCGGGGTGGGGTGGGGTGGGGTGGGGTGGGTGCGGGTGGGTGTTGGCGTTTGCATGGAGGTCTGTTGTTTTTCGTTTTTCTTTTCTTCTCTTCTCTTCTCTTCTTGCCCTGTCAGGGTTCTGGTCTCGGGGACCAGGCTGTCTTCGGTCAGCAGGGGGGCAGTGCGTCTGCCCCTGTTCAACCTTGTAAGGATGATTCCTCAAAAAATAAAGGAGGCGGCCGCCAAGCGCGTCGCGGCCCAGCGGCGCCCACTCATACCCCTGCACATCTGCGCAGCGGTTCTGGTACGTCACGAGGTCAGAGCCAATGGCAACACACGTGTCGCGGGTCAGGCAGACGGCCCTGTACTCCGCCTCAGCGCCCGCACCCCCACCAGCGCGCCCAGCCGTGTCGGCCGAAACCCCAGCCGGCGCGCCCAGGCCCCTGCCCCTGCCCTTACCACCACCCGCCGGCTGTGACGTCTGCGGTGGCGGCCCCGCCTGGTGCGGCGGCTGGGGCACGGCCCTCCCCGCTCCTCCACCCTGGCGCCCCAACCCGCTGCCCCCACCAGCCTGCTGTCCCGCGGCCGGCCGCCCCTTGGGCACGTGCGGCGGCGAGCTAGCACCGTCCTGCTGGGGTGGCGGCCCGCCGCCCAAGCGCCCTGCCTGCTGCTGCGGGAGCTGGGCGGGGCCACAGCGCCCTGTGGAGCGGGGCTGTTGCTGCTGCGGCCGTGGCTGCGGTGCGTGCGCGGCTGGTTGCACCCGTCGCCCACGCCCTGACGCCACCGTGGCAGCGCCATCGCCCGCCCCGTCCTGTCCCCCCAGCGTGGCAAGGACCCCAAACCGGGAGCCAGTCCCGGGCCCGGGCGACTGGTGCTGCTGCTCCTGCCGCTGCTGTTGCTGTACCCGCCGTTGCTGCTGGAGATTGAGTTCCGCCAAATCGGCCAAGTACCGCTGCATCACACCTTTCAGCTGCTGCTCCTGCCGCGCGACTGCCCGCTGATCAAAGGGCGGCTGTGGCGCTGGAGCCCCACTGGGCTGCTGCTGCGCGCCAGCCGGCCCAGTATCAGCAGTGCGAGGCCTGGCCACCGGCGGCCCCCCCACGCCTGCCGACGGCGGCCCCCCGCTAACCCCTCCCGCTGCCACCCGCTGCTGAGGAGAGGGCCGCTGCTGCCGCTCAGCCCTCAGGGCAGCCGCAGCAGCATGGGTGCTTCCCCCCGCCACCCGAGCTGGCAGCGAGGGCGAGGCCACAGCGGGTGGCCCGCTGGCGCCACCAGCGGCAGCCGCTGCGTCCCCCAAACCCGCCGCCTCCTGCATCTGCACGTCCCCCACGTGGTCAACGATGGCAGCACGTTGCCCACGCCGTGACGCCGCCGCGCCAGCGACACCGCCCGCCCCGTCCTGCCCCCCCGGCGTGGTCAGGACCCCAACATGGGAGCCGGTCTGGGCCCGGGGCGACTTTTTTTGAAAAAAAAGGGTTGCCGGCCTGGCTGGGCAAGCAGGGCGAAAGTCTTAGCTTGCAGGGCAGACAGGAACGCAGGCAGGTCGACGTGGTTGACACCCCCATCCTTGTACGGCAGACAGGCCGTTTCCCGCTTAGGCAGCAGGAGCGGGTTCCCGTGCGACACCAGGCTGGCGTCCTCAGCGTGCATGGAGCGCGCAGCAAAGTGGTCCACCAGGCCGGTGACTTCCTTCAGCTGCGCCGGCGACGGGTTGAGGAAGCTGAAATGGTAGGCCAGCTTCGCCGCCAGCACCTGCTTCGCAATGTGCACACGGCCAACGAGAGTCAGAGACAGGGCAGCCCACAGACGCGCCACAACCGCCATGCCGCGAGCCCGCCGGTTTTTTTTTTTGAGGAATCATCCTTACAAGGTTGAACAGGGGCAGACGCACTGCCCCCCTGCTGAACAAAGACAGCCTGGTCCCCGAGACCAGAACCCTGACAGGGCAAGAAGAGAAGAGAAGAGAAGAACCCCACACACCTAAATGCTGCTGCGCTGCTCCACACACCAAGCGGCATAAACCGCTCTGCACCTCAAGCGGCAGCGCCACGCAACACCCCCTCACCCTACTGCCCAGAGCAAACTAAGACAGACAACAGAGCTCTCCAGTTGGCAGGCCCAGAGCTCCTCTTGAGTCTTGTCCAGAGTTCCCCAGTAGGGAGGCCCATAGCTCAGCTCCATGGGTCTTGAATCTTGTCCAGCAGGCCCAGAGCTCAGCTCCATGGGTCTTGAAACTTGTCCAGCAGGCCCAGAGCTCAGCTCCATGGATCTTGAAACTTGTCCAGCAGGCCCAGAGCTCAGCTCCATGGGTCTTGAATCTTGTCCAGCAGGCCCAGAGCTCAGCTCCATGGGTCTTGAATCTTGTCCAGCAGGCCCAGAGCTCAGCTCCATGGGTCTTGAATCTTGTCCAGCAGGCCCAGAGCTCAGCTCCATGGGTCTTGAATCTTGTCCAACAGGCCCAGAGCTTAGATCCATGGGTCTTGAAACTTGTCCAGCAGGCCCAGAGCTCAGCTCCATGGGTCTTGAAACTTGTCCAGCAGGCCCAGAGCTCAGCTCCATGGGTCTTGAATCTTGTCCAGCAGGCCCAGAGCTCAGCTCCATGGGTCTTGAATCTTGTCCAGCAGGCCCAGAGCTCAGCTCCATGGGTCTTGAATCTTGTCCAACAGGCCCAGAGCTCAGCTCCATGGGTCTTGAATCTTGTCCAGCAGGCCCAGAGCTCAGCTCCATGGGTCTTGAATCTTATCCAGCAGGCCCAGAGCTCAGCTCCATGGATCGTGAATCTTGTCCAGCAGGCCCAGAGCTCAGCTCCATGGGTCTTGAAACTTGTCCAGCAGGCCCAGAGCTCAGCTCCATGGGTCTTGAAACTTGTCCAGCAGGCCCAGAGCTCAGCTCCATGGGTCTTGAATCTTATCCAGCAGGCCCAGAGCTTAGCTCCATGGGTCTTGAATCTTGTCCAACAGGCCCGGAGCTCAGCTTGACGGGTGTTGAATCTTGTCCCAAGGTCTTCAGTTGGCAGTAAACGCTTTAACCAAACCAAACCAGGCTGGCGAAAGGTGCTCCTCGTGAAGATGTAAAAATGCCAAAAGGCAAGATGTCGCCGAGCTTGTCCACGACGGGCTCAAGGCAACCAATAAGAAGTGATGAATATGGAAACATCATCGCGTGAACTGCTTGGGCGAAATAGCAACGCTTCGTGCTCGCCGAGATGTTAGAATGCCAAAAACCAGGATGTCGCGGACTCCACGATAGCTGCCACCATAACCGTAATTATACCTCAAGAGTGGTAAATAAACGGACTCATAAGCGGCTAGGGCCTATGGAGCGACAGAGACGAAATGTCGCACAACTGGCACTGGTTGACCCACTAAAGAACGAGGTCGCCGAGCTCCACGACTGCGCAAACATAGTTCCTGGTATCTCAAAAGCAATATTAGAAAGCTGTGAGAGCGCTAAGGAGCCCCGGAAACAAAGAAAACCTTTGGGGCTGTAGCTGAAAGCCACAGCCCCAAAAAAGAGAAGAAGCAAGAGAGAAGTAAAGTAAAGTAAAGTCAGCCTTTAATTCCGGGTGTACAGGTCCGCTGCAGCCGCATCAGAGTCCCACGACAGAGGCACACCCAGGTGTGTCACAGCGCCAGTGGTAAACGGCACCCCCGTGTGTGGGCAGGGGCCCGTCAGGTGCGCAAACCTGCCGAGGCCCATGGCCTTGCTCTTGTCCGGATGAACACGGGCGTTGGACGCGCGGCAGAACAGCTGAACTGCCGCCATCAGTACCGGCCCGTCCACCGCCGGGTCGCGCGCCGTGAGGGTCGTGTCGTCCGCGTGGTGGGCGGCAGGCGGCGCCTGCTCGCCGCTGGGTAGCAGGGGCGTGCGGAGCGCCCCTTGCTCCACCTGCCGCCGCAGAAAGGACGTCAGTGGCTGCAGCTGGATGACCCACAGCGGTGGTGAGGCGGTGCTGCCCTGCGGCAAGCCGTTCAGCACTGGGAAGGCGTCAGAGAGCATCCCGTTCACACACACGCGGGCAGAGCCGTTGGCAGTGATCAGGCGGTGTTGTGTAGCGCCCGGGCTGGCGGGGTCATGCCGGAAACCGTGCCTGACGGTTTCCCGGGTTACACACTTTCTGCTGTCGGACAGTTTCCCTGGCACTGTCACGAACATTCTGTCGTAAAGGGTCTGTCGCACTGGCGACTGTCCCGGGGCTCATGTGCAACTCTGGCACCGTGTATTCTGACACGCTGAGTCGTGACGCTGGTCACTGGTAGGGGCTCTGGCTCACGTCCTGACTGGTTGGATGCCTGGAAGTATACTCTCTGGCGCATATGCGTTACAGTGAGCCGTGCGAAGGATATACGCGCGGGCTTCCCTCCGACGGGAACCCACGGTCTGGAGCGCGTCTCCCGCACTATTTAAGGGCACTGGCCTGCATCCACCGGTAGTTCTCACTACCACCATCACTCGGTGGCACATACGGTATAGCTCTACTGGCTATACACCAAGTTGGTATACGATCCATTTCGATCCTCGGCTTTACCTCGGCGATAAAATGGAGCGCCCGGATGCTGCTGAGTTCCAGGAGGCTATCGGTAAAGTCTCCGCATAATTCGCTTCCGCTGACTGTTTCTCGATTCTGTATTAGTTGCTGTCCCCACAGACGCCGTTCTCGCCTCGGTGAAGGACCTGTCAGCCGAGGACGGCACTGCGATTTGCCCGCACTGCCGCGGCGGTCTCGCTGGCCTGAACCCCAGCGCTGTCAAGGTCATCCAGTCCGCTGCTAAGGGCAACCAGGGACTGCTGACCCTGGTCCTGGGCCTGCTGTCGCAGCAATCGGAGCTGGCGACCAAAATCGACTCCGGTAGGCTTTAGGCTATCAACCATGGATGAACTGAGCCTCGCCTACGGGGTCGGCGGTGCGGGGGGCGGTACCGGGGCTGGTGGTGCAGCTGGGACCCCGCCCGTAAGGCGTGAGCCTCCCCCGTCTAACGATGGGGCACGGAACGAGTCGGGCTCTGGGAATGACGGAGCTGTCCGCACCCCTGCCAGTGGCCGTGTTAACCGCTCTGCCCCCATCACTGACATCACAGTTGCGGACCTGCTGCGGCTGATCAACGCCCCCGGCGCCCGCGCTGCTGCCTCCGGCGAGCCCATGGACCTGGATGCGCCCTCGACGTCTGGTCGGTCGCACGGCCCTGCGCCCGCCTCTGAGGAGGTAATTCGGGGTACTCTGCCGGTTCCTAGCCTCTCACTGGAGGGACTCAAGGACCAACCCAAGAAGCGTGCTGACCGCGTACGGGCTTTCATATCGGACTGCCGAACGTACTTCAGCCTGGTGCACTGGGGCAAGAATGAGCAAGGGCGCATCCTGTTCTTTTCGTCCGCACTGAAGGACGATGCAAAGGACTGGTTTGAGGACTGGCGGGAGGCGCGGCCGAACACCACCTCAGAGGAGGTGCTAGAGGGGTTGCGCGCGCGCTTTGCTTCCATGGTCACGTCCCGCGCAGCTCAGGCCCGCAACACGCTGAAGAGCATGAAGTACCGCATGCGCACTGGCGAGTCTCTAGCCAGCTATCAGAGCCGGTTCGAGGCCCTCATCACGCCCATAGCTGACATGACTGAGTCGTCGCGGGTGTGGTGGTTCCAGCAGGGCCTGATGTCTGACCTTGCGGGGCCGTGCGCTACTGACCTGAGCGGCAATGACTTCACCTCCTACAGCGCTCTGATTGCGCACTCTACTAACGAGGAAAAGAAACTGAAAGCTGCTCGTGCTGCAACCGCTGCTGCCTCCGCCCGCTTCAATCACCTGCAGGCCACCGGCGACGAGGACGTGGGACGCGGCCGCACCAAGAACCCGCGCGCCCAGTCTGCTGGGGCCGGCAAGGGCAAGGGCAAGCGCTCCCCGTCCAAGGCCGCCGGTGAGCCCAAGAAGAAGAAGCGCGCCACTGACGGCGACGGCGAGGACAAGGACCCTGACGAGTGGATGCGCAGCTTCAACTGCACGCGCGCTACGTTCCTGGAGCGCCGCGCGGCTGGTCACTGCTACCGCTGCGGTCAGCCTGGCCACCGCGTGGAGAAGTGCACTAAGCCTAAGTGCGAAACTCGTGAGGCGTTCGAGGCAGCGCGGGAGGAAGGCAAGGTGTAGGGGGTGGCCCAGGGCGTTAGCGCGGGAGGGGCTTCCCCTGGGGCTTTGCTGCCGTTGCCACCTGCGGCCGCGGTTAGCAAGGGTGTTGTGGCTCTACGGCCGGACGTGCTTGAGCGCATAGAACAGCTGGTGCAGCGCCGGTTTTCCTATGACGCTCGGGCTGCTTGTGCGGGCTTCTCGGACTTGTGTAATGTGCACTTGCCGAAAGGTCGCTTTTGTTCCGTGCCGACTTCGGTTCTGGGGGGCCATACCATTCTCTACCTACCTTCCTCTGCTTCGGAGCTGCAGGCTTATGTGGCGCATTACCAGCGCTGCAAGGAGTCAAAGCCCAACACCGCTATCGGCATCCTGTTGCCTCGCTTTCTGGTCAAGACGGCTCGGCGCCTGCTGCCGGGTCTGCGGTTGGTTGTGGGGTTTGAGCCTGGGATTCCGCTGTTTAACGGGCTGTCACTGTCTGGTCAGCCTGTGGGTCTGCCTGCACTCTCGTACACGACTGAACTGTGGTACGATGACCCAAAACCTGCGCTGCCCGACGCTAAACGTTCCCCACGCTGTTCTGCTGCGAATACAGATGGTGAGCTGCCGCTGGTGTCTGTCAACGCCTGTGGTCACCCCATGTTCGCGCTGGTGGACTCCGGCGCCAGTCACGACTTCCTCGCCCAATCAACGGCTGCGTTCTTGGGATTGAAGCTGCGGCCATCTGACTGGGCCGCCGTGACTCTCGCCGATGGGGGTAAGCAAACCATACTGGGGACGGTCAAGCTGCGGGTTAGCTTTGGCAAGTTGCGGCTCACTCTGGAGCCCTTTGTCATGCCTTCCCTGACTGATTCAGCTGATTTGATCCTAGGCGCCGCTACTCTGAGGCACTATGGCGGGCAGTTGGACTTGGGCAAGGGCACTCTGTTGCTGCGCAAGGGGACGGTGAAGCACTCTGCCGCTTTACTTGGGTTCAAACCAATCACCGACAGCACTGACGCTGGTGAACCAGAACCCCTTAACCCCCCTGCCTGCGAGCCCTCTGCTGCTTCTGCGCAGTTGCCCACCAAGAAGAAGCACCCTAACCTCGCGATGCAGCACATGCTGAACAAGGTCGCGCCCGAAGAGATGTCGCGCCGCCAAGCTGTTCGTGAGATTAGGGCGGGCGGGCATGTCATGCTTCTGCGCCCGCACTTGCTTTGCAATGCTGTCTCGGCGGGGTCTCCTGATAGTAGCTCTGCCGCTGCTAACCCGCCTATCCCAGGGCAACCTGCTGTCCCTGCGGACATTTCCTCTGAGCCCCGCGTACAGGCGCTGCTGAAAGAATACGCTGACGTCTTCCGCGACATACCTGGCCTACCTCCTGTGCGGCCTGTCGATCACACCATCCCGCTGGTACCTGGCGCGCGCCCTGTCTACCGCCGCATGTACCATCTGTCGCGCGATGAGCTGCTGGAGGTTGAGCGGCAAGTGAAAGACCTCCTGGACAAAGGTATGATCCGCAAGTCGACCAGCCCGTACTCTGCGCCAATTCTGTTTGTCGGAAAGAAGGACGGGACGCTGCGCATGTGTGTGGATTACCGCGGCCTGAACGCGCAGACTGTGCGCAACCGCTACCCACTTCCGCGCGTCGATGACCTACTAGACAAGTTGCGGGGTGCGCGGTACTTCTCGTCCATTGACCTGCAGCAGGGCTATAACCAGATCCGTATCACGCCCTCGGACATTGAGAAGACCGCCTTTTCGACGCCCTTTGGGCACTTCGAATTCACTGTGCTGTGCTTTGGCCTAGCCAATGCTCCCGCCACCTTTCAGGCTGTCATCGACCGTATGTTTGGCGAATACATCAACAAGTTCGTGGTCTGCTACCTCGACGACGTGTTGATCTACTCCTCTTCACTGGAAGAGCACCTGGAGCACCTACGCGTGGTGTTGAGTAAGTTGCGGGAAGAGCAGCTGTTCGCTAAACTGTCCAAGTGCCGCTGGGCGCAGTCGGAGGTTGAATACCTGGGTCATATCGTGTGCGCGGAGGGCGTGCGGATGGATCCCAAAAAGACTGCTACGGTGCGTGACTGGCCGGTGCCGCGGACTCTGACGGACTTGCGTTCTTTCCTGGGCCTGACCAATTACTTCCGCAAGTTCATTGAGCGCTACTCGGCTCTGTGCGCTCCACTAACAGCCCTGCTGCGCAAAGGCGCATTCCCTAAACCAGGCGCATGGACCGCTGAATGTCAAGCTGCCTTCGATGCTATCAAGCAGAAGGTTGCCGAAGACATAGTCCTACGCTTTCCTGACTACGCGCTACCGTTCCGGGTCGAGGTGGTGACGGACGCCTCCATCCACGGTACCGGTGCGGTGTTGTTGCAAGAGGGGCGGCCTGTCGCTTTCTGCTCTAAGAAGTTCAACCCTGCTGAACGCAACTATACCACCGGGGAGCAAGAGCTGCTTGCTGTTATCCATGCGCTGCGGGAATGGCGTTGCTACCTGGAGGGGAGCCCTTTTGTGGTTAAGACCGATCACAAACCGCTGACCTTTCTGGAAGGTGTGCCAACCCTGAACAGGCGTCAGGCCAGGTGGATGGAATACATGGCCAGATTCAACTACCAGTGGGAGTATGGCGCTGGCCACCTCAACGTGGTAGCTGACGCGCTGTCTCGGCACCCGTCGCTGCAGTTGCACCACCTGGTCATCGCTGTGATGACGCGACGGCAACGGCAGGCTGCCGCCGACGCTGGCGCTGGCCCGTCGACGACTGGTGCCACTGACGGTACGCAGCCTGAGGGGCAGGATGGTCTTCGTGCGCCGCAAACTAGAGGTCCTCAAACGGCGGGCGAGCGGGGTGACTCTGACACGGCACCACCCTCTGAGCATGCTGACTCTCCCGAGCCGCCTTCTGCTGAGGCGACGCCCAGCCTACTAGAGCAACTGAAGGCCGCGTACGCTGCTGATTCGTGGTTCTCTGACCCCCTGAACACCGCTAACCTGATCCCGGCACGTGGTTGCTGGCTGCGCGAGCACAACTCCCGCAAGCAGGTGGTGGTTCCAAACGACGACGCTGTGCGGCGCGCCATCCTGCGGCAATGCCACGACGACCCTCTAGCCGGTCATCAAGGTTACATTCGCACTCTGGAGCTCGTTACCAGGCGGTTCTGGTGGCCTACTGTGGCCCGCGACGTCGAGAACTACGTGGTCACCTGTGACCTCTGTCAACGCAACAAACCGCCGGTTGGTCGAGGGAACGGGGAACTCCAGCCCCTGCCTGTCCCTGCGCAGCCGTGGGAGAGTGTGTCTATGGACTGGATTGTTGCGCTGCCTAAAACTGATGACGGCTACGATGCAATCTGTGTATTCGTTGACCGCCTCACCAAGATGGTGCACCTGGCGCCCTGCACCTCCTCTGACGGGGTTTCTGCTGAGTCTGCTGCCCGCATGTTCGTGGACAATGTGGTGCGCCTGCACGGCGTGCCCAAGGACATCATCTCCGACCGCGGGGCGGCTTTCACCAGCAAGTTCTGGACGGCTGTGTGCGAGTTGCTGGGCATCAAGCGTAAGCTCTCGACGGCTTACCATCCGCAGACCGATGGGCAGACTGAGCGCATGAACCGCACCCTTGGTGACCTGCTTCGTAATTTCGCGGGGAGGGATCCGGAGAGCTGGGACCGCTACCTGAGCGCTGCCGAATTCGCAATGAACAACGCAGTCAGCACGTCCGCTAAGCAATCCCCCTTCTTCCTGAATTACGGCTTCCATCCTCCTTTGCCGCTGTGGCGGGAGCTTGACGTTGCCGTGCCTGCCGCACGCACCTTTGTCAAGGATTTTCTGTCCCGAGTACAGGGAGCGCGCACCTGCCTGGACGCTGCTCGTCAACGCGCCGCTGAGTACTACAACCGCTCGAAGCGCGACATCACCTTTACGCCTGGCCAGCCGGTGTTGCTGAACACTAAGCACCTGCGGGCGCTGAAGAAGACTGGTCCGCGTAAGTTGCTGCCGCGCTGGGTGGGCCCGTTTCCGGTTGTGAGGATGGTTGGGAACGCTGCTGTGAAGCTGGAGCTGCCGGCCTCTCTGCGCTTCCACCCTGTCTTTCACGTATCCCTGGTTAAGCCGTACAACCTGCGCGCTGGCGCTGATGGCTTGGCTGACCCCGTGCCTGAGCCTGGTCCTGCTGGCTGGGTAGAAGGTGAGGCTCTCTGGACCGTGGAGCGCATCGTGGACTATCACGAGCGTTTTGTGGGCCGTGGCCGGAACCGGCGCAAGGTCCCGGAGTGGTATGTCAAGTGGGCGGGATACCCGGACTCGGAGAACTCTTGGGAGCCTGCGAAGCACTTTACTGACGATCTGCTGCCTGAGCTGGAGGCTGTGAAGAAGCGCGTGCTGTCTGCGCGCAACGCTGACATTGACGACCCCTGAAGCTGCCGCCGCATGACAGGAGCTGCTGCCGGGCGCGGAGTCTTATCGGCTGTCTGGCGCTGAGGACATCGCCGCCTAGGTGGGGGGCACTTGTTGTGTAGCGCCCGGGCTGGCGGGGTCATGCCGGAAACCGTGCCTGACGGTTTCCCGGGTTACACACTTTCTGCTGTCGGACAGTTTCCCTGGCACTGTCACGAACATTCTGTCGTAAAGGGTCTGTCGCACTGGCGACTGTCCCGGGGCTCATGTGCAACTCTGGCACCGTGTATTCTGACACGCTGAGTCGTGACGCTGGTCACTGGTAGGGGCTCTGGCTCACGTCCTGACTGGTTGGATGCCTGGAAGTATACTCTCTGGCGCATATGCGTTACAGTGAGCCGTGCGAAGGATATACGCGCGGGCTTCCCTCCGACGGGAACCCACGGTCTGGAGCGCGTCTCCCGCACTATTTAAGGGCACTGGCCTGCATCCACCGGTAGTTCTCACTACCACCATCACTCGGTGGCACATACGGTATAGCTCTACTGGCTATACACCAGGCGGATCCAGCGCAGCATGCGCGGCCCAAACCCCAGTCCCTCCGCGGACGCATACAGCCACTGCCGGTGCACCCGGTCATACGCCTTTTCAATGTCCAAGAAGTACAGCGCACCACCCTGCCGTGGCGTGCCGTCCGCGCCCACGTCCAGGCGCATCCATTCGATCAGGCCTTGGAGTTACAGCGCGTTGTCTCCAATCCAGCGGCCGGTGATGAACGCGGTCTGCAGCTCATCCACAACTGCATCCAGGGCGGGCTGCAGGCGGGCGCTGACGGCCTTGGACACCCATCTTGAAGTCGCAGTTGAGCAGCGTGATGGGCCGGTAGGACGCCAGCTCGGCGCGGTCCAGGCTTTTGCCCTTGTAGATGAGGGTGATGATGCCCTCCCACCAGGAGGCGGGCAGCGCCGGCGCCATTTCACCGCCATCGTGGGCGTCTGCAGCAGCAGCAAAGGCAGTGGCAGCAGCACCACACAAGCGCGGACCCAGCAGCGCCCAGAACACCTTGTACACCTCGTACGGTACCCCGTCCGACCCCGGCGCTTTACCATTGGCGGAGCCAGCCAGCGCTGCAATCAGCTCAGTGTCACTGAGGGCGCCGTCCCCTGACCCCTCTGCGGCGGCCTGAAGATTCGCCGGAACCTTGCGGTCAATGGCCGCCAGAAGCTGTTGCTGCGACGCCGTACAAACTGGCTGCACACGAAACAGGCCGGCGGGGCTGATGCTGCTGTACATGGCTGTGGCAGCTGCGGAGACAGTGTTGCGCGTGCCCGGCCCCGTGAGCGCCACAGGCGCCGGTTGCCCCGGCACCTTCAAGTGCGTGATGGGCTCCTGCGCGCCCGCGGCTGGCTCGTCCGCCTGCCGATGGAACCAGCGAGTGCCCCTCTCCCCATGCTCCTCCATGAGCGCCGCGCGGGCATTGTGGCTGGCCGCTGCGGCAGCTGCCCGCTCCTCCCGCACCGCCAAGTTGGCCATGGCCGCAGCCTGACGCTGCGCGGCGCTGGCACCCGGCTGGTCGGCCAGGGCAGCGGCCGCGTCTGCGGCCAGCACCATGCCATGCAGCCCATCCCGGGTCTGGCGTGCATGCCGACGG
>JAEHOC010000289.1:0-24887 GCA_016834605.1 Chlamydomonas incerta | reverse complement strand
CGTAGCAGATCAGCGCTGTGGGCAGGCACGGTGCGCACAGTCGTCCTCCCGCCCCTTCACACAGCGCTTCGTCCACTCGCCAATAGACGTTAGTGAGTGCGTGCCCATTGAAAGCGTATGCGACTTGACCGCAACTCGGGACGTGCGTGGATGGGAGCTGTGGCGTTAACTGCTGTGCGCCACGTGTGCGCACACGCCTCCCTCCGCCCCCCACGCAGTGGCGCCAGCTGCTGCGGTGTGCGGGATGTGCGGTGGCGGCGTCTGAAGGCGCCTCATTGCCCAGCGCGTGGCCCTGGGCAAGCCGCGCCGCCGCCGCGCTACGTGTGCGCACACGCTTCCCTGCAGCCCTTCGTAATGGCGCCAGCTGCCGGGTGTGGGGATGTGCGGCGGTGTGCGTCTGAAGGCGCCTCATTGCCCAGCCAGGCCTGGGCAAGCCGCCGCCGCCACGTGTGCGCACACGCTTCCTTGCAGCCCCTTCGTATGGCGCCAGCTGCCGGGTGTGGGGATATGCGGCGGCGGCGTCTGAAGGCGCCTCATTGCCCAGCGCGTGGCCTGGGCAGCCGCCGCCGCCGCACGTGTGCACACACGCTTCCCTCCAGCCCCTTCGTAATGGCGCAGCTGCCGGGTGTGGGGGATGTGCGGCGGCGGCGTCTGAAGGCGCCTCATTGCCCAGCGCGTGGCCCTGGGCAAGCCGCCGCCGCGCCACGTGTGCACACATGCTTCCCTCCAGCCCGCAGTGTAAATATTACGTGTGGTCACCAGCGGTTCCACATTAGCCATTGGCGGCAAGGTACGTTCCGGCATCACGGCGTGGGCATGCGGTCATGGGGGCGCAGGTTTGTGTCGTTGGTGCGGCGCGGTGCGTGTCGCGCATGGCCGTGATTGTAATGTGGCTTGACTTGAGACAGTGCAGCCAGTCGCGAGCTGCCAGTCTTTGGGTGCTGCCGCCGTTCAAACGGCACGCTGGACCCGAGATGAATCAGAGGAGCCCGGCGTTTCTCAACGCCTTTGATGCTAGGTTCACCCCTAACCTACACGCACGCGGCCACGGCGCGCCCCTGCCTGACCGTTTGCACTGCTGGGCCTGCCCCTTTCCCGCCGCCAAGCCCGTGTGTTCCCCCAAACCTGCACGCACGCGGCACGGCGCGCCCCTGCCTGACCGTTTGCACTGCCGGCCTGACCCTTTCCCGCCGCCAAGCCCGGTGTTCCACCCAAACCTGCACGCACGCGGCACGGCGCGCCCCTGCCTGACCGTTTGCACTGCCGGGCCTGCACCCTCTCCCGCCGCCCAAGCCCGTGTGTTCCCCCAAACATGCACGCACGCGGCACGGCGCGCCCCTGCCTGACCGTTTGCACTGCCGGGCGTGACCCTTTCCCCGCCGCCAAGCCCGTGTGTTCCCCCAAACCTGCACGCACGCGGCACGGCGCGCCCCTGCCTGACCGTTTGCACTGCCGGGCCTGACCCTTTCTCCCGCCGCCAAGCCCGTGTGTTCCCCCCAAACCTGCACGCACGCGGCACGGCGCGCCCCTGCCTGACCGTTTGCACTGCCGGGCCTGCCCCTTTCCCGCCGCCAAGCCCGTGTGTTTCCCCCAAACATGCACGCACGCGGCACGGCGCGCCCCTGCCTGACCGTTTGCACTGCCGGGCGTGACCCTTTCCCGCCGCCAAGCCCGTGTGTTCCCCCAAACCTGCACGCACGCGGCACGCCCCTCCCTGGCCAGGGATGGTATTCACAACCCTCCCTGGCCGTGTGCACTGCCGTGACACGACCAATGGGGGCGGTGTGCTGGGCCTGCCCCTTTCTCCCGCTGCCAAGCCCGTGTGTTCCCCGTGTGTGCCGGGCCTGCCTTATCCTGTCGGTCTACGCTTTGAAATTAAGAGAGATTTCAACGTCGTTTAGCTATTTCCTTCCAGGTCATGCCTAGGGATGAGCCATTGAGCCGCGCTCATGCATTGAGGTTTGCCTTCTCCTCCTTCTCCTGCTCCTACCGACCATAATTTCAGACATCATACAGTTCGTTTACATACAATGTTTCGTCATACGATGATTTTGTTTCTGCAGTTCAAGTGCCGAGTCAAACGACGACTCTTTTTGCAGGAGTCCGCCTCGTGAGCCATTGGGCTGAGATAAGGTATGTGACTTCCTCACAATTTACTTGCAAGGGGATATTGACAGCATGGCGCAGCCGTTCGCGGGGTCGGGGGGTCCGCGGTGGGGGAGGGCCGCGTTGACTGGGCTTTTGTTGCTGCTTTGAAGTCTACATCCAAAGCCATTTTATGCTCACCGATAACATCAACAGGCTTTGCGCAAGCTTTCAGGATGGAAGCTTTCAGCTCCAGCTTTCAGCTCCAGCTTTCAGCTCCAGCTTTCAGCTCCACCGGCAGCTCACCGGCCCTGAAGGTGAACGGTGAGTTTTAAGGCTTTATGTTTGCGATGACACTGATAAGGTGCCGGTTTGTGATTCGAGTGTTTGAACTACGGATTCGACAGCCCGGGGTGGAAATGGCGCGGGGAGACGAGGCGTGCACTACATGCCTGTCCTCCAATAATGACGACCCGGATCGCTTGCCATGACTGCACACAGGAGGAGGCACTGAAGGCGGCCGCTAAGTATCAGGCCAAGGAGGCGCACAGCTCTTAAGGAGGCAAGTCTGGGACTTGAGGGGAGACCAGTCGAGGACCCAGACTCTGGTAGGGGCCACGGCCGGGGTGCCCGTGGGCGGGGCCACACCTAGCGCTGGCGGGGCCGCACCTAGCGCTGGCCACAATGCGAGTGGTTGTGTTCAAATCGAGTAATGCAATGCATTTTGGTGCGGGCCCACCAAAGCGGCAAGCATGCGATGACTGGGATGCGAGGACGGCAAGCCGTTGCAGACATTTGTACGCTCGTTTCACTGTTTGACTGTTGCCTGCAGGTGCGCTTAAGCGGTGGTGGCTGTGGCCGTGGCACTAGCAGCAGTGGGCACGGCCATGGCAAATGGGCGTGGCCGTGGCCGCTAATAACATTGACGTGAGTGCCTGGTCGTTATTCATACCAGCACAAGCAGTGCAGTGCAGTTGATGTGGGCGTGCGGGGGGTTGTGAACGCCAGCCCTATCTTAACCAAGCCCAAGGGGGGCTCATCACGGCCGGGACACTGCCGCCACTGGGTGAAAATCCTCTGCGTGATTGTACGCTCGTTGTGACTTCTGGCTGCAGGTGCGAGCGGAGACGAGCAACGTGTGGAGAGGACGGCAGCTTGCAGCGAGCAGCAGCGAGGGGAAAGCAGCAGAGTGCGTGGATGGCAGGTTGAGAGAGCGACAGGGCGCGTGTGAAGAGCGTGTGGAGAGGAACTGCATAGCATGCGGACATGTGCGGGCAATGTTGTATGGACACGGGATCACGGGACTGCCAAGCAATGTTTCGTTGGAACCGGCAGCCTGGACGTGCGCTATCTTGCGCATGGCAGCGCGCATGCGCAAACCATGTGCGTATCATGTAACGCAACCGGCATATATGCGTTTCCGTGCGTCTCTGGGCTGCGCATGCGCAAAATTGGGATGCGTTGCCAAACCAGCGAGCTTGCGTATGTAAGCGCATGAGAGGAGCGCATGCGTATGTGTCGTGCGCTATGCCTTACGCAACCGGCATATATGCGTTTGGGGGAAACGCATTGCGCTAAAAGACGTGCGTTTGCATGCGCTGCACGGATGGGTTGGTAGGCCAAGCCGCGTCAACTGTCACGTGTGCGCAAGCAAACGCAAGTTCTTTGGTGAAGCGCATGCGTCTTGTCCGTGCGTAACTTGCGTTTTGATCTTGCGTTGCGTGCGTCTTGCCGTGCGTCCAGCGCACGAAAAGCATGGCTTAGCGCACGTCCCCGTCCTCATAGTGGAGACGAAGGAGGCGCAGGCCGCTGGGGCCTGAAGGCGCTGCGCGCATAGACGAAGCCGAGGGAGGCGACGCCAGGCGGCGCAGGCTGAGGAGACGAAGGAGGCGCAGGCGGCTGGGGCCTGAAGGCGCTGCGCGCATAGACGAAGCCGAGGGAGGCGACGCCAGGCGGCGCAGGCTGAGGAGACGAAGGAGGCGCAGGCGGCGGGGGCCTGAAGGCGCTGCGCGCGCAGACGAAGCCGAGGGAGGCGACGCCAGGCGGCGCAGGCTGGGAAGACGAAGTAGGCGCAGGCGGCTGGGGCCTGAAGGCGCTGCGCGCATAGACGTAGCCGAGGGAGGCGACGCCAGGCGGCGCAGGCTGGGAAGACGAAGGAGGCGCAGGCCGCTGGGGCCTGAAGGCGCTGCGCGCATAGACGTAGCCGAGGGAGGCGACGCCAGGCGGCGCAGGCTGGGAAGACGAAGGAGGCGCAGGCCGCTGAAGCCTTTTTTTTAAGGAATAATCCTTACAAGGCCTGAAGGCGCTGCGCGCGCAGACGAAGCCGAGGGAGGCGACGCCAGGCGGCGCAGGCTGAGGAGACGAAGGAGGCGCAGGCGGCTGGGGCCTGAAGGCGCTGCGCGCGCAGACGAAGCCGAGGGAGGCGACGCCAGGCGGCGCAGGCTGGGAAGACGAAGTAGGCGCAGGCAGCTGGGGCCTGAAGGCGCTGCGCGCATAGACGTAGCCGAGGGAGGCGACGCCAGGCGGCGCAGGCTGGGAAGACGAAGGAGGCGCAGGCCGCTGGGGCCTGAAGGCGCTGCGCGCATAGACGTAGCCGAGGGAGGCGACGCCAGGCGGCGCAGGCTGGGAAGACGAAGGAGGCGCAGGCCGCTGAAGCCTTTTTTTTAAGGAATAATCCTTACAAGGCCTGAAGGCGCTGCGCGCGCAGACGAAGCCGAGGGAGGCGACGCCAGGCGGCGCAGGCTGAGGAGACGAAGGAGGCGCAGGCGGCTGGGGCCTGAAGGCGCTGCGCGCATAGACGAAGCCGAGGGAGGCGACGCCAGGCGGCGTTGGCTGAGGAGACGAAGTAGGCGCAGGCGGCTGGGGCCTGAAGGCGCTGCGCGCGTAGACGAAGCCGAGGGAGGCGACGCCAGGCGGCGCAGGCTGAGGAGACGAAGGAGGCGCAGGCCGCTGGGGCCTGAAGGCGCTGCGCGGGCAGACGAAGCCGAGGGAGGCGACGCCAGGCGGCGCAGGCTGAGGAGACGAAGGAGGCGCAGGCGGCTGGGGCCTGAAGGCGCTGCGCGCATAGACGAAGCCGAGGGAGGCGACGCCAGGCGGCGCAGGCTGAGGAGACGAAGGAGGCGCAGGCCGCTGGGGCCTGAAGGCGCTGCGCGGGCAGACGAAGCCGAGGGAGGCGACGCCAGGCGGCGCAGGCTGAGGAGACGAAGGAGGCGCAGGCGGCTGGGGCCTGAAGGCGCTGCGCGCATAGACGAAGCCGAGGGAGGCGACGCCAGGCGGCGCAGGCTGAGGAGACGAAGGAGGCGCAGGCGGCGGGGGCCTGAAGGCGCTGCGCGCGCAGACGAAGCCGAGGGAGGCGACGCCAGGCGGCGCAGGCTGGGAAGACGAAGGAGGCGCAGGCGGCTGGGGCCTGAAGGCGCTGCGCGCATAGACGTAGCCGAGGGAGGCGACGCCAGGCGGCGCAGGCTGGGAAGACGTAGGAGGCGCAGGCCGCTGGGGCCTGAAGGCGCTGCGCGCATAGACGTAGCCGAGGGAGGCGACGCCAGGCGGCGCAGGCTGGGAAGACGAAGGAGGCGCAGGCCGCTGAAGCCTTTTTTTTAAGGAATCATCCTTACAAGGCCTGAAGGCGCTGCGCGCGCAGACGAAGCCGAGGGAGGCGACGCCAGGCGGCGCAGGCTGAGGAGACGAAGGAGGCGCAGGCGGCTGGGGCCTGAAGGCGCTGCGCGCATAGACGAAGCCGAGGGAGGCGACGCCAGGCGGCGTTGGCTGAGGAGACGAAGTAGGCGCAGGCGGCTGGGGCCTGAAGGCGCTGCGCGCGTAGACGAAGCCGAGGGAGGCGACGCCAGGCGGCGCAGGCTGAGGAGACGAAGGAGGCGCAGGCGGCGGGGGCCTGAAGGCGCTGCGCGCATAGACGAAGCCGAGGGAGGCGACGCCAGGCGGCGCAGGCTGAGGAGACAAAGGAGGCGCAGGCGGCGGGGGCCTGAAGGCGCTGCGCGCGCAGACGAAGCCGAGGGAGGCGACGCCAGGCGGCGCAGGCTGGGAAGACGAAGTAGGCGCAGGCGGCTGGGGCCTGAAGGCGCTGCGCGCATAGACGTAGCCGAGGGAGGCGACGCCAGGCGGCGCAGGCTGGGAAGACGAAGGAGGCGCAGGCCGCTGGGGCCTGAAGGCGCTGCGCGCATAGACGTAGCCGAGGGAGGCGACGCCAGGCGGCGCAGGCTGGGAAGACGAAGGAGGCGCAGGCCGCTGAAGCCTTTTTTTTAAGGAATCATCCTTACAAGGCCTGAAGGCGCTGCGCGCGCAGACGAAGCCGAGGGAGGCGACGCCAGGCGGCGCAGGCTGAGGAGACGAAGGAGGCGCAGGCGGCTGGGGCCTGAAGGCGCTGCGCGCATAGACGAAGCCGAGGGAGGCGACGCCAGGCGGCGTTGGCTGAGGAGACGAAGTAGGCGCAGGCGGCTGGGGCCTGAAGGCGCTGCGCGCGTAGACGAAGCCGAGGGAGGCGACGCCAGGCGGCGCAGGTTGAGGAGACGAAGGAGGCGCAGGCGGCGGGGGCCTGAAGGCGCTGCGCGCGCAGACGAAGCCGAGGGAGGCGACGCCAGGCGGCGCAGGCTGGGAAGACGAAGGAGGCGCAGGCGGCTGGGGCCTGAATGCGCTGCGCGCATAGACGTAGCCGAGGGAGGCGACGCCAGGCGGCGCAGGCTGAGAAGACGAAGGAGGCGCAGGCGGCTGGGGCCTGAAGGCGCTGCGCGCATAGACGAAGCCGAGGGAGGCGACGCCAGGCGGCGCAGGCTGAGGAGACGAAGGAGGCGCAGGCGGCGGGGGCCTGAAGGCGCTGCGCGCGTAGACGAAGCCGAGGGAGGCGACGCCAGGCGGCGCAGGTTGAGGAGACGAAGGAGGCGCAGGCGGCTGGGGCCTGAAGGCGCTGCGCGCGCAGACGAAGCCGAGGGAGGCGACGCCAGGCGGCGCAGGATGGGAAGACGAAGGAGGCGCAGGCGGCTGGGGCCTGAAGGCGCTGCGCGCGTAGACGAAGCCGAGGGAGGCGACGCCAGGCGGCGCAGGCTGAGGAGACGAAGGAGGCGCAGGCGGCTGGGGCCTGAAGGCGCTGCGCGCATAGACGAAGCCGAGGGAGGCGACGCCAGGCGGCGCAGGCTGAGGAGACGAAGGAGGCGCAGGCGGCGGGGGCCTGAAGGCGCTGCGCGCGTAGACGAAGCCGAGGGAGGCGACGCCAGGCGGCGCAGGCTGGGGAGACAAAGGAGGCGCAGGCGGCTGGGGCCTGAAGGCGCTGCGCGCGTAGACGAGCCGCCGCCCAGCCGCCCAGCCGCCCAGCCGCCCAGCCGCCAGCGGCGCTGCCGCAGTGGCGGGTTAGCCTGGACCAGCTGTGGGTGGCTAACGCTGTGGGCGCTGTGTCCTACGTCCACTACACGGGGCGGCTCTTGGAGCCTGGGCCTGGCGCGCTGCCCCCGCCGGTGGATGGCGCGTGGCAGCCTGCCTGTGTGCTGCAGCAACGCAAGCCGCGGCACCTTTTGTTTTTTTGAGGAATCATCCTTACAAGGTTGAACAGGGGCAGACGCACTGCCCCCCTGCTGACCGAAGACAGCCTGGTCCCCGAGACCAGAACCCTGACAGGGCAAGAAGAGAAGAGAAGAGAAGAAAAGAAAACGAAAAACAACAAACCTCCAAGCAAACGCCAACACCCACCCGCACCCACCCCACCCCACCCCACCCCACCCCGACCCGGCAGACAGAGCAGGAGGCTGGCCCCCCCACCCCCCGGGAGGGGTTTCCCAAAAACACCGCCAGACCTAACCGAAGCACCAACCTACAACACAGCCTAACCGCCAGAAACACCTCCACCTGAAAAACACACCACTGCGCGCCAGAAACACCAGCGCTACCAGCACTTACTCCGCCCGAACCCACCCCACCCCCACAAGTCGGTTGCTTCAGCAACACCCCAGGAAAACCGCCAAAGGAAACACAAGCAGAAACACTGAAAGGGCCAGACGTGGCGCTGCCTAAACGGGCTCCAACCCGCTGCTAGAAAGCTGTGCAGGAAGCTCCACAGCCGCCCAGGTGCTGCAACGCCAGCCAGAGCTAGTACACATGGGCGCCAGGTAAGCTGATGACGAAGATACGCCACGCCAGCGCCTGGGATAAACCGCCGCCCATAAGGAAACCTAGGGGGCCTGCACAGGTGATGCAAGCGTCAGCCGCAAGTTCAACTTCGGTGACCCACCCTGAACCTCCTCCACTTCACAAAACGCGCCACCCGCCGTCCAGATGGCCACAAAGTGCTCCAGCTTAGCCGCCTTGAGCTGCGCGGTGAGAAGCTGTGTGGGCAGAGCCGACAGGGTTTCAGGGGTTAGCGTGGCGGCAGTGAAACGCAGCTGCATCACCCTGCGCAGCTCGCTGACCACCTCCCGAACCACGTGCTCCGACGTCTGCTTAGCAGGCTCGCGGGACCAGTAAGCACACCAGACGGCGTACAAGAAGGTGGCCCGCAACGTGCTCCACAGCAGCGCGCCCGCCCCCCGCGGGCCTGAGGCCCACACCCCCATGTCGTCACCCAGCATGAAGGCCGCGTCCGTCACTGGCGGCGCCGCTGCCTGGGGCGCCACGCAGGCCCACAGCTGCTGCAGCCACGTCCTCGCCTGCGCATACGCTGGACACTCCAGGAAGATGTGCGTCAGGCTGGCCCACGCCCGCGGGCCAGGTGGCCCGCAGGCGGGGTAAGGACAGTGCGCCCCCAACCCCCCACACCCCGTGGTCACCCGTGGCCGAATGCCCTTGCCTGCCCGGTACAGCCCGCAAGGCAGGTAAGCATGTTGCAGCCGGTACACCAGCACCTTTGCCCCCCGACTGGCGTGGCTTTCCCACAGCCTCCGCCACGTACCCCGCAGAAGGGACGCATCCGGGGGCGGCGTGCGAGGGTCGCCCTCCACCGCCGCTGCGGCTGCCGCCGCCGCTGTGGCAGGCCCCGTGCTAGGCCCCGCCCCGGCACCTGTGGACCTTTGAAGAGCGGGCGGCGTACGATGCAGCAGCCCCAGGGGAACGGGCGGGGGCGTGGCCTCGGGCGCCGTACTTCCTGGCGCCGGAGGCTGGGGTGGTGGTGCACCCGGAGCACTGCCGGATTGCGGGTGTCAGCTTGGCAGAATACACGGTGCGGGACGTGCGGCGGGCCATCACGGCGGCCAACCCGGCCGCCCCTCCGGCTCCGGCCCGCCCTGCCGCCATGCCGTGCCCGGCGCCAGCGCAGCAGGCGGGGGGCTCGGGGACCCCGCCAGCGGCACAGTCTCGGCTGGCGGCGCGGGAGGCGGAGTGGCAGCGGGCAGCGGCGCAGCTGACCACCACGGCGGCGCAGCACTTCCACAATAACCCGGTGGCTCTGGACCCCTGGCTCCACCGCACCTCAGCGGCAGCCGGGCAGCAGAACACGCCGGCGAGAGCACTGCAGTCGTATGCGTCCCCGTCCCAGCAGTCGGGCGAGGGGCCGCGGCGATCCGCGCGGCTGCAGGAGCAGGCGGCGAACGGGGCGGGGCCTAGCACGGGGCCTGCCACAGCGGCGGCGGCAGCCGCAGCGGCGGTGGAGGGCGACCCTCGCACGCCGCCCCCGGATGCGTCCCTTCTGCGGGGTACGTGGCGGAGGCTGTGGGAAAGCCACGCCAGTCGGGGGGCAAAGGTGCTGGTGTACCGGCTGCAACATGCTTACCTGCCTTGCGGGCTGTACCGGGCGGGCAAGGGCATTCGGCCACGGGTGACCACGGGGTGCGGGGGGTTGGGGGCGCACTGTCCTTACCCCGCCTGCGGGCCACCTGGCCCGCGGGCGTGGGCCAGCCTGACGCACATCTTCCTGGAGTGTCCAGCGTATGCGCAGGCGAGGACGTGGCTGCAGCAGCTGTGGGCCTGCGTGGCGCCCCAGGCAGCGGCGCCGCCAGTGACGGACGCGGCCTTCATGCTGGGTGACGACATGGGGGTGTGGGCCTCAGGCCCGCGGGGGGCGGGCGCGCTGCTGTGGAGCACGTTGCGGGCCACCTTCTTGTACGCCGTCTGGTGTGCTTACTGGTCCCGCGAGCCTGCTAAGCAGACGTCGGAGCACGTGGTTCGGGAGGTGGTCAGCGAGCTGCGCAGGGTGATGCAGCTGCGTTTCACTGCCGCCACGCTAACCCCTGAAACCCTGTCGGCTCTGCCCACACAGCTTCTCACCGCGCAGCTCAAGGCGGCTAAGCTGGAGCACTTTGTGGCCATCTGGACGGCGGGTGGCGCGTTTTGTGAAGTGGAGGAGGTTCAGGGTGGGTCACCAAAGTTGAACTTGCGGCTGACGCTTGCATCACCTGTGCAGGCCCCCTAGGTTTCCTTATGGGCGGCGGTTTATCCCAGGCGCTGGCGTGGCGTATCTTCGTCATCAGCTTACCTGGCGCCCATGTGTACTAGCTCTACTAGCTCTGGCTGGCGTTGCAGCACCTGGGCGGCTGTGGAGCTTCCTGCACAGCTTTCTAGCAGCGGGTTGGAGCCCGTTTAGGCAGCGCCACGTCTGGCCCTTTCAGTGTTTCTGCTTGTGTTTCCTTTGGCGGTTTTCCTGGGGTGTTGCTGAAGCAACCGACTTGTGGGGGTGGGGTGGGTTCGGGCGGAGTAAGTGCTGGTAGCGCTGGTGTTTCTGGCGCGCAGTGGTGTGTTTTTCAGGTGGAGGTGTTTCTGGCGGTTAGGCTGTGTTGTAGGTTGGTGCTTCGGTTAGGTCTGGCGGTGTTTTTTGGGAAACCCCTCCCGGGGGGTGGGGGGGCCAGCCTCCTGCTCTGTCTGCCGGGTCGGGGTGGGGTGGGGTGGGGTGGGGTGGGTGCGGGTGGGTGTTGGCGTTTGCTTGGAGGTTTGTTGTTTTTCGTTTTCTTTTCTTCTCTTCTCTTCTCTTCTTGCCCTGTCAGGGTTCTGGTCTCGGGGACCAGGCTGTCTTCGGTCAGCAGGGGGGCAGTGCGTCTGCCCCTGTTCAACCTTGTAAGGATGATTCCTAAAAAAAAAAAGAGCGGGGCAGGCTGAGGAGACGAAGGAGGCGCAGGCGGCGGGGGCCTGAAGGCGCTGCAACCGGCTGCAACATGCTTACCTGCCTTGCGGGCTGTACCGGGCAGCTTCTTTACTTTACTTTACTTAAACCTCTTCTATTGCTTCTCTTGCATCCTCCTTTATCTTCTGTGCAGCTTTGAACTTGTCGGCATCGTTTTCTCACGCTGTTCGACTTGCTTCCTTCTGTTTTAGGCTTCTTAAGACCTACGAACCACTGTGAAGTGGTTTGCATTTGTGGGCTCACTCGTTTTTCGTCCGTCCACTTTGCAGCTGTAGCGTGGCACTCCCTCTCCAGCGCCCTTCTCAGCCTTTGCCGGCTTGTGCTTTGGCACTCGACACAGCTATGGAATAGGATTCTGGCGGTTCAGGAGTGTCGCCGTGGAGTTGGCGACATTTTGCTCGTCGGCATCCTAACATCTCGGCGAGCACTGGGCTGCACCAGCTTGGAGCAGGCGGCGTATCGACCTCTGTGGTTGGTCATTTGCATCCGCGCGGGCAGCAGGGTGCTTTGGGTGTGGCAGTCGGGTGTGCCCTGCAGCACTTGGCTGTTTTTTGGGGGTGGGGCACGTCATCGGGCCCTTGTTGCCTGGCGCCCAGATGCCTGGCGCCTGCCCTGCTGTGCTGCCCTGTGAGTGCTGATCTTGGGTAGCTATGCAGCTTCTGGGTAATCCTGGGCGGTTCCGCCGGGTGTCTCAGTGCAGCCGTGACGCCCGGGGCCAACACCAGCCATACAGCACACCCACACACGGCGCGGCCGCAGCAGCCCACGCTGTGCCGTGTGGGGGGCCGGCGTTTGGGCATCGCCGCCCACTGCCAGACATGGCAGCGGACCGCACCCCTGCAGGTGGGGGCAACGCTGCCAGCCCGTTCTTCAGCCCCGGGCTGCAGCTCCACCTTGCCCTGTCCATGCATAGCCTGGCGCACGGCATGCAGGACCTGACCACGCAGCCTCAGGGCCCCAGTCTGCCTACCTACCCAGTCCTTCTGGTGGGTGCCACCACGGGGCTCCCAGAGGGCGAGCAGCTGTCCTCAGCTGGCGTCCGGGAAGTGACCAGCGCTGCGTTGTCAGTGCTAGACGCCATGTGCAGGCAGGGCAATCAGCCGCAGCTCTTGCAGGGCCACTCTCTGCACAGCACAGGCCGGCCCTCCCGCACGTTTGCGGGGCTGGCCTTCAGCCGGAGTGCGCCCGGCGCCAGCAAAACAGCCTTCACAGCGGAGCTTGTGCGCATGTCGCCGCTGGTGGTACCGCTCCAGCGCGGTCAGGCTGTTCTCACGGTTCACGTGCCGGTGGACACCCGGCCCATCATTCCAGGCACCTACACCGTCTACGCCAATAGCAACCAATAGCAACCAATAGCAACCAAACTTTGCCACCTTTACCACCTTTGCCACCTTTGCCACCACTGCCCTACCTGGCAGGAAAAATGCACAGAACATCCAAACCACGCCCTTTACTCGCATCAAAAATCGATGGATCAATAACCATACCACCGGCGCCAAACGAGTATGTTACCTTCACAACCACGACCGACCTGCCCCCAGAGGCGGTCAAAAAGTACATCAGAGAGCTCAAAACGTCGGTGGCGAAGTCGGTACTAGAGGTCGTGCGAACGTCCGTCGGCCCCGATGACATCACGGCGCAGAAGTGGCCCGCAGTCCTGAAAGCGGGCAAGCCATCGGAGAAGGAAACGCTAACGCGCATCATCATGGACTTCCGGATGTCCAAGCGGGCAAAACAGCTCGTGCGGGACATGGTCGATGAGGACTCGGTGCTGCTCGCCCCAGCCACGCGCAACGTCCCGGCACTTGAGTGGCTGGTGCAGCAGGACAGAATGCCCATCAAGTCAAAACAGTTCACGCTGTGCTTCTTCGGCCTCGACGTCGGCCACGGTGGCGCGTGGACTGTGCTGGACGGGCTTGACCTCAACCCGATATACCTCGAGCAGCAGGTGGACCCCCACCTGCAGCTGCTGCGGGGCGACAGCTGGCTGGCCACCTTCGACGCTGACTACGAGCTCCCCGGGGAGCTTGCAGAAAAGCTGATGGAGGCCGGAGGGCAGTCCGTCACGTGGGAGGTGCAGCACGGCAGCGGAATGCTGAACCTGGGGGTGGCGCGCTTTGACATGGCCGCCTATGAGAAGAACCCGGCGGTCGCCAAGGCCAAACAGGTCATCGAGGACTGGCGCACTGAGCGCTATGCCAGCGATGATGAGGAGGAAGAGAAGAAGGAGGAGAAGAAGGAGGAGGAGGCGGTGGAGGGAACGGGACAGCAGCACGACGGCGGCGACATGCAGCTGCCGCCGCCGCCGCCGCCGCCGCCGCCGCCGCCGCCGCCCAACCCCGACACCGCCATGGACGCAGAGCAGCAGCAGCGGCAACAGCAGCAGAAGCAACAACAGCAACAGCAGCAGCAGCAGGAGCTGGAGGAGCAGCAGCGGCGGCGGTATGCAGCACACCTGCAGGAGGCTGCAAAGGCACAGGCGCAGATCCAGCAAGCGCTGGTACCGCAGCCGCCCGCGCCCACAACCAGCCAGGCGGACGGAGATGAGGAAATGGAGGAGGCGGAAGAGAAGGGAGAGGAACAAGCCGTAGACGGGGGGAAGAAACCGGAGGAGAAGGGCGCCCCCCCGCACGGCACGCCCCTGCACGCAGTGAGGGTACCACCGAGCAAGCCGGCCAGTGGAGCCGGGGCCAGTGTGAAGGCGGCCGCGGGCGGCAGCACCACACAGTCGGAGAAGACCGACTGCCCCGGCCCCCTGGCGAAGAGCCCGGACAACAACAGCAACAGCAGCAACAGCGCGAGCACCAACACCAGCACCAGCGCCCCCGCCAATGCTAGCACCGGAGCTGGCGGTGACGGCGGTGACGCCAACACCAGCGCGGGCGCAAGCACCAGCACAAACGTCAATGCCAACACCACCGCCGGCGCCAGCACCAGTGCCGACGCCAATGCTGGCGGCAACGGCACCAGTGCCAGCGTGGGCACTAGCACCAGCACCACGGGCGACACGGAGGTGAGCGGTAACGGGAGCGAACGCCGGCACCGCGGCGCCATAGCTAGAACAGCAGCTGCGATGGCGGAGAACGCCAAGAACAGACAGAGAGGGGACGGACACGCAGCGGGGGGCGAAGCGACCACTAGCCAACCACAGACGGAGCCCGATCCGCAGCACAGAACACCACAGGCACCATGCGTGAACCGCCGCAAGATGAACGGCAACACACCCCCGCCGATCAAACTGGTGGTGGAGGGCAGCGCAACAGGCGCAGACGACAACAGCAGCAACGGATACGCATCCATGGACGAGGAGGGCGGCCCCCCCGCCCTGGCGCTCTCAGATGAGACGCAATTCCCGGCCCTTGGGGCATAATGCGTAAACGTAGGCAAGAAGGCCGTGAGTCGCTGCGGCCGCTACGGATAGCGACGCACAACGTACGTGGCCTCCTATCGCACCGGGGTGGAAGCCCTGATGCGAAACGCCTTATTGCACTTATGAAATCCTGGGAGGCAGCACAGCTAGATATTATCTGCCTACAGGAAACGCGAGTTACAGCGGACTGCATCGACACAGCCAGAAAACAGATATTTATAGCAGCGTCAGCAATCAGAGGCAGCGAATACATTTCCTTCTGGGGTCCAGCTGGTACAGGGCCGAACGGAAGCCCAGCTGGGGGAGTTGCCATTCTGATCAGAACCTCGCTTGCAGAGCAGCTTACAGCAACAGACACGACAGAATGCAGCATATCAGAGGACAGCCGGATGTTACAGCTTCCGTTGGAATGGGGTGGCCACAGCTTTAACCTAGTATGCACGTACCTTCCGTCTGGCAGCCCAACAGGCCAACGTAATTTCATCCAGCAACAGCTAGCCCTCCTTTCGAGCAATGGCAAGCAGAGTATTATTTGCGGAGATTTCAACTTTGTCATGGACCCGCAACTTGACTGCACCAACCCCGATGCCCGTACAGCTGATAGCATCACGGCCAGCCAATTTACGTCAGCATGCCCTGGTCTAGTGGACGTGTTTCGTCATCTACATCCAGCATTGCGCTCCTTTACGTATTTTTACCGTACGGCAAGCTCCGCTGGGGCATCTCGCTTGGACCGCATTATGGCATCCGCATCTATCAGCGAAAATATGATTTCATGCCGAGTGGAGAATGGCGCGCCATCAGATCACCGAATGGTGATATCTCGCCTAGCCCCCTCACCCTCGGCCGCTATGCAGCATCAACCAGGTAAAGGCTTGAGGCGATGTAAGCTATACTTCATGGATTATGGGGATCTACGCCAGCACTTTAAGGAATGGATTGACACTAACGCTGCCACCATACCATCCAGCCCAGCAGCAATTATTGATTGGTGGCCGCTTTTTAAATCAGCAATGATTACTTCCATCCATACACTCAATACGGAGTCAGTGCGAAGGCATCACACAGCGACAGAACAGCTAGCGCAGGCAAACAGATCTGCCACCCAAGCTTTTGCATCAGTGGAAAGGGCGGCCACTAGGGGGCAACCACTGCACGATCTGGCGAACAATGCAGTATCAGCAAGAGCAGCGGTAGCTAAAGCAGCAGTAGAAGCCAGCGTATCAACAGAAAGGCGCACTCGACACACATGGTTACGGATGGGGGAGCAACCGAACCCCGTTATGACTAAACTCCTTCGCCCCCCGGCGACATCACGACGTATACAGGCGCTGAAATGCAGTGATGGCGCCACCACGTCTGACCCGGTTAAGTTGGCGCAGGAAATGATCACCTTTTGGAGCGGCATCAGCAACATGGCGACAACCAACCCTGAGGCCCGCGCAACTGTCCTAGAGGCGCTACGGGCGGCAGGACGACGCTGCCCCCCAGCCCTAGCAGCAGAGATGGGTAGCCTTGTAGTGTCGAGTGAGGAGGTGGCCAAAGCGCTGTCTGCAGCGCCAGCCGGAAGGGCGCCCGGCGCGGACGGTATTCCAGCGGACCTATATAAACGCTTCAGTGACAAATTCTCAGCCATTCTTGCCTCAGTACTCTCAGCAGCAGCCCAGCAACAACGTCTACCAAAGGGTTTCCTGGATGGAGTTATTTGCTGCTTGCATAAAGCGGGGGACCCTACGGTGATTGCTAACTACAGGCCTATCACCCTACTTGACACAGACTACCGGACCCTTGCAAGAATCCTTGCTACTAGGGTATCAAAAGCTTTCAGTCAGACTATCAGCCCCGAACAGACAGCCTTCCTACCACTAAGACGGATTGCTGACAATATTGCACTTCTACAACTGGCACCGCACATCCTGAAAGGGGCAGAGGAAACCGGCGTGGTAGCTTTTTTGGACTTCCACAAGGCGTACGACACTGTTAATCGCGAATTCATGTTTGAATGTTTACAAGCACTTGGGGTTGGCGATGGTTTCCTTGACTGGGTACGTATGCTACACAACGGCACGCGTTCTGCAGCACTGGTCAACGGACATCTGTCACAATTCATGGAACTTACAGCTGGCGTACGGCAAGGATGCCCACTTGCTCCACTGTTATATCTTGCAATCGCTCAAGCGCTTCTCTCATGGCTCAATAGCAAGGGGTTTGGTATTGACGTGCATAAACTAAAAGCCTCACAATATGCAGATGATTATTCACAATTCCTACGCAAATTGGCTGAGATACCAACGTTCATTGACGCTATGGTAACGTTTGGCAAGGCCTCGGGGCAGCAGCTGAATATTACAAAATCTGAGGCTATTACTATTGGCGCCACATACTCGACTGCCAATCCCACAGCGGCAGCAACGCAGCCTCAATCAGCACTACGACTGGTGGCGTCGGCGAAGACGCTTGGCATACACTTCAACAATAATGCAGGACCACCGCCAGCGCTTAATATGGCACCGACACTAGAAAAAGCGAATGCTTGTATGAACCGCATTGCAGGGATGTCGCTCACTACCTTCGGCAGGGCAGCAGCGGTGTCAGGATATGCACTGAGCAAGACACTGTACAAATTGGAATTTGATGGCATACCAAATGATGGATCACTGGAAAAAATCATTAGCAATGCTGCAGCACTGGTGGACCGGGGAATCTCACCAGCGGCATACAGAAATAATCCACATGCACGATTACCCGGGGTCAGCAACACAATTCTAAGTTTACCTGTCAAGTGCGGGGGATTTGGTATGTTACCGGCTATACAACATGTGCGGGCTCGCCATGCGCTACTAGGAATCAGAGGTATAGCGGGAGGTGGACGCACGATGCTGAAATTTAACCCCCCATGGTCGCACAACCTGAAAAATGCAGTCTGTCTACACCACCCAGCAGCGCAGCCCCTGGCGCTCCTGACGGCACGTAAGCACCCCACAACGGGGAGGCCGATCGTGTTGGGGAAAGTGGTAGACACGGGCTGTGCACTGATTGAGCGAGTGTGCTCTGCGCTCATGAACCTACCGGAACTTGTGATACTCGATGCCAATCTACTTCAAGCGGGGCCATGGGTTTCGCAAGCACCGTTGTGGGGCAACCCAACCTTGACTTTTAGACAGAGAAATGGTGTGAATGTATCTTTGGAAGGGGGCTTCTCGGATATTGTTGCACTAGGCTCAATTACCACAGTCGGAGACGCAGTGAGGGCTATTGATACGTTTGCACGGGTTAAGGAGAAATTGCAAGACGTGCCGGCCAATACCAGAGCCCCACCCCGGATACGGAGTGAATGCACACGCGCTTACAAGGAAGATGTGATTGATGCGGGAATTTTTGGAGGACTAGGGATAGATTTGATGCCGAGGCCCCTGAGGAATGGGATAGATGCATTTCGACGCATGCAAAACTTGATTAACCACCTGCCTGCGGGATGGACAGAAGCGGCACGAACAGGCATGGGACTAAACCAGGATCAAGCATACACGGAAATGATTGACCATATAGTGGGGTGCCTTGGATGGAAGATGAACAATCAACCAATTCCACTGGCGACCGTTTTGGTGAAGCAGGCCACGTACCTGCAGATGCGTGAAGCGTTTGGGAAACTAGCAGAAAAACATGCTGATTTTGTCCACGAGGCTAAGGGTGGTAACGTAGGTGATATAGTGATGGCGATAGAGGACAAGGAACGCATCTCGAGCACATATGAACGCTTGTGGAAGCTTAAATGGGAAGCAGAGCAGAAAGAAGCCTTCTGGAGGCTAGCAGTGGATGGATTCCCAGGCTTCTCGATGCACAGAGGGCAAGGTCATAAATGCCCATGTGGGGTGACGGATGCACAGTCTGACCGCGCACACCATTTCAGCACGTGCACAATTGCTAGCACGCTACGGCTGCATATTCAGGAAGCGACAGACATAGGTGATGAGGATCACATAATTGAGTTGATAGTGGAGCGTAAGAATCTGTGGCTAGTAATACCGCCACACGAGGCTATCCAGCAACCCATCTGGGACATTGTATGCCTGGCTGCGATCTCTGCCATGGAGTACGGTAGGAGGCTATTGTTTGCCTCCAGAGGGGAACAAGGCAAGGTAGAAGAAACAGCGATTAGCAGGATTAAAAGCCAAGTTATAGCAGACTTTTGGGAGCGTTTGCAGATGTATGTGAGCCTGGGCATCAAGCCAAGGGGGTGGGACGAAATCCCACCAGGCCACCCTTGGATTGAAAGAAGGGAAGACGGGGAGTATGTGGATCAATAAGCCGACTTTCATTTCAGTTGAAGGGAAGGAGATTGAGTTTAGAAGGATGGTGGCGCTCCCATGGGAGCAAGGCCTATTAGCCCAAGGCGCAGAGTAGGCTGCCGGCGCTGCAGGTGGCGCGCCCCTGAGGTCTAGAGCAGGGCGTCCGTACTAGTACGTGCTCGCTGGCTCGTGAGCTGCGTCAGCAGGTCCCTCCTGTAACCAATGCAATCTACACCGTCCGGTCAAAGATGGTAGGGGGCCCTGCGTGGGGGGCTTTCCGCCGCGGTCGCACTGATTTGGTGCTGCAGGCGGGCGGCTATCCCACCACCTCGGACCCCTCTAACCTGGCGTGTGCTTATGTGGTGTCAGAGCAGTGCGCCAAATCGGTGGGCCCCAGGGGGGAGCCCCAGGCCCCCGCAGGCCTAGGCATCACCAACCACATCATTGCCTGTGTGCGGGGGCCCCACCTGGGACCCGCAGCTCTCTAACCTGCACTGTGCCAAGTTTGAGATGCCCGGTGAGGAGCCCATGCAGGTGGGAGGTCCGTGGCGCCCCCCCGGCGGCGGGGACTGCCACGACAGCTTGCGGCCAGCAGCCCTGCTCCGGCGGCAGCCGGGGTTGCCGAACCTGGGTGGCAACGCCATGGGTGAGGCGAGGCCCGCGGCTGCCAGGGCGACCGCAGCGGACGTCGTTGATCACGTGGGGGACGTGTCAGATGCAGGGAGGCGGCGGGTTTGTGTGACGCGGTGGGTGGAGCTGGTGGCGCCAGTGGGGCACACAGCGGGGGCCTCGCCCCCGCTGCCAGTTCTGGGGCGGGGCGAAGCAACCGTGCTGCTGCGGCTGCCCTGCGGGCTGCGCTGGCAACAGCCCTCTTCGCAGCAGCGGGCGGCAGCGAAAGGGCTTGGCGGGGGCCAGCCGTCGGCAGGCGTGGGGGGGCCGCCGGCGGCTAGGCCTCGCCCTGCCGATGCTGGGCCGGCTGGCGCGCAGCACCAGCACAGTGGCGCTCCCGCGCCCCTGCCGCCCGTGGAACAGCGGGCAGCCGCCGGGCAGGACCAGGAGCAGATCGCTTGGGATGCGGCGGGGTACTGGGCCGAGCTGGCGGGGCCTTACCCACCAGCAGAAACGGCGGGTACAGCAACAGCAGCAGCAGGAGCTGCAGCGCCAGGGGCAGTCGCCCAGGCCCCAGACCGGCTCCCAGGTTGGGGTCCTGACCACGCCAGGGGGGCGGGACGGGGCGGGCGGTGGCGCTGGCGCGGCGGGGGCGTCACGGCGTGGGCAACGTGCTGCATCGTTGACCACGTGGGGGACGTGCAGGATGCAGGAGGCGGCGGGTTTGGGTGACGCAGCGGCTGCCGCTGGTGGCGCCAGCGTGCCACCCGCCGTGGCCTCGCCCTCGCTGCCAGCTCGGGTGGCGGGGGGGAAGCACCCGTGCTGCTGCGGCTTGCCCTGAGGGCTGAGCGGCAGCAGCGGCCCTCTCCTCAGCAGGGGGTTGGCAGCGGGAGGGGTTAGCGGGGGGCCGCCGTCGGCAGGCGTGGGGGGGCCGCCGGTGGGCCAGGCCTCGCGCTGCTGATGCAGGGCCGGCAGGCGCGGCAGCAGCAGGCCCAGTGGGCTCCAGCGCCACAGCCGCCCTTTGATCAGCGGGCAGCCACTCGGCAGGCGCAGCAGCTGCAAGTTGATGATGCGGCGGTACTTGGCCGATATGGCGGAACTCAATCTCCAGCAGCAACGGCGGGTACAAGCAACAGCAGCAGCAGGAGCAGCAGCGCCAGCCGCCCGGGCCCGGGACTGGCTCCCGGTTGGGGGGTCCTTGCCACGCTGGGTGGACAGGACGGGGCGGGCGATGGGCGCTGCCACGGCGGCGTCAGGACGTGGGCGACGGGTGCAACCAGCCGCGCACGCACCGCAGCGCCGCCGCAGCAGCAACAGCCCCGCTCCACAGGGCGCTGTGGCCCCGCCCAGCTCCCGACAGCAGCGGGCAGGGCGCTTGGGCGGGCGGCCGCCACCCCAGCAGGGACGGTGTGCTAGCTCGCCGCCGCACGTGCCCAAGGGGGCGGCCGGCCGCAGGGACAGCAGGCTGGTGGGGGCAGCGGGTCGGGGGCGCCAGGGTGGAGGAGCGGGGCGGGCCGTGCCCCAGCCGCCGCCCCAGGCGGGGCCGCCACCGCAGACGTCACAGCCGGCGGGTGGTGGTAAGGGCAGGGGCAGGGGCATGGGCGCGCCGGCTGGGGTTTCGGCCGACACCGCTGGGCGCGCTGGTGGGGGGTGCGGGCAATGAGGCGGAGTACGGGGCCGTCTGCCTAAACCGCGACACGTGTGTTTGCCATCGGCTCTGACCTCGTGACGTACCAGAACCGCTGCGCAGATGTGCAGGGGTATGAGTGGGCGCCGCTGGGCCGTGACGCGCTTGGCGGCCGCCTCCTCGCCTACCTCCGTGACCAGGGCGCTGCCGTTCCGGACTGGGCCGTCTGCCGCGTGCCGGCCGGCCGTGCCGCCGTCCTGGCACAGCTGAGCGACGAGTTCCCTAGCTGGTGGCGCCTGTACTCTGCCCAGCCTGCAGGCACGCCCCTGCCTTCCGACGTGACGGAGCCGCTGGATGACGCCAGCGCAGCAGGTGCAGACGGCGTACATGGACTACGTGCTCCTGGACGCCCGCACCCTGCGGCCTGCTAAGCGTGGGCCGGCGGACCCCGGCGGGGCCAGTGCGCCCAGCCGCCGGCAACGCCCAGCACCACAGCCGCAGTACCTCCAGCCTCATGAGCCTGGGCAGCGCTCCATTGCGCCCCGGCGGCGCCAGCTCAGGCGCCGCTAGCATGAGCACCAGCAGCGGCGGCGCGCCCCCCAGCCAGGGTGGCGGCCGCCGCCGCAAACGCAACAGCAGCCACAGCAACCGCAACCGCCACGGCGCTGCCGCGGCCGGCGGGGGCTCGTAATGCGGCCACCAGTGGGAGCGGCGAACCTTCGGCTGCTTGACAGTGAATGTCAACGGCCTGGGCTCGCCGTTCAAGGCGCGGGCGCTGGTCTCGCACCTGCAGCAAGTTGGGGCGGATGTGGCGATGGTGCAGGAGACCCACGCTACTGACACGGACGGCGCTTTTTTTTTTTTGTGAGAATCATCCTTACAAGGTGCGGAGGTAGACGCACTACCACCCTACTGCCAAGGCAGCCTGGATCATATCACAGAACCTCGATAGGGCCAGAGATCAGAGAAGAGAAGAGAAGTTTGTTCAACCACATACCTACTGGAGACCTCAACAGCTAGGTGCCACCAACACACCTACTGGATTACTCAACAGCCTAGGTAACACACCACACACCTACTGGAGACCTCAACAGCTAGGTGCCACCACACCACCTACTGGATTTCTCAAACAGCTAGGTCGACGACTACATCCACTGCCTTGACCACACGCGCTGGAGTCTTGCCTTCGTGCCGCGCAGGGGGCGTGGCCTTCCGTGGCGCCACTGCCTCGCTGCCAGCCGGGCAGCCGTCCGCCCCACTCCCTGTGGGACCGGCTGTCCTGGCGCGGAGTCGGCTGTCCCTTCCAGGCTGCGTACTGCAGCCGCCGTCAACAGGATGCGGCGGGCCGTGTGAGTATGTTGGGATTGGGACGTGGGCACCTGCGCCTGCGCTTCGTGTGTGTGTATGCGCCCACGGCCGTGGCGGACAAGCCCTGCTTTCTTTGCCGGCTGCAGCCCCCAACCTTGCCACGGACAGGGTGCTTGTTGTCGGTGGGGACTGGAACTGTGTCACCGATGCCAGTCAGGAGGCGGCCCCTAGCCCGTCACGTGCTGCAGGTGCCCCGCAACTTGCCAGCCTCCTCACCCAGTTCAGTCTGGTGGACCCATGGGCGAGCAAGCGGGGCGGCGCCAAGGGCTACACGCATCCGGCCACGCCCAAGCCGGCCACTCCCGCACGCCTGGATCGGTGGTATGTCAGTGCCACCGCGGTGCCGTGGGTGGATGTCGCACGCACGTATGGGGCGCCTGGGGACCACCACGGTGTGCTGCTCACCCTGTCCTTGCCCGACCTGCCGCATGCGCACCGGGAGCAGTGGCGCTTCCCCACGTACCTGCTGTTTCACCCCTCGCTGCGTTTGGAGCTTGAGCAGCGCTTGGAGGCGCACGTTGCCGCAAATCCCGTGGCCAGTACAGGTGACGGCGCTTGCACTCAATGGGAGGCGGACAATTTCTTCTTGCGGGAGGCCGCCACCAGCATCCACCGTCGGCATGCACGCCAGACCCGGGATGGGCTGCATGGCGTGGTGCTGGCCGCAGACGCGGCCGCTGCCCTGGCCGACCGGCCGGGTGCCAGCGCCGCGCAGCGTCAGGCTGCGGCCATGGCCAACTTGGCGGTGCGGGAGGAGCGGGCCGCTGCCGCAGCGGCCAGCCACAATGCCCGCGCTGCGCTTCATGGAGGAGCATGGGGAGCGGGGCACTCGCTGGTTCCATCGGCAGGCGGACGAGCCAGCCGCGGGCGCGCAGGAGGCCCATCACGCACTTGAGGTGCCGGGGCAACCGGCGCCTGTGGCGCTCACGGGGCCGGGCACGCGCAACACTGTCTCCGCAGCCGCCACAGCCATGTACAGTGGCACCAGCCCCACCGGCCTGTTTCGCGTGCAGCCGGTCTGTACGGCGTCCGCAGCAACAGCTTCTGGCGGCCATTGACCGCAAGGTTCCGGCGGATCTGCAGGCCGCCGCGGAGGGGGCAGGGGACGGCGCCCTCAGTGATACCGAGCTGATGGCAGCGCTGGCTGGCTCCGCCAATGGTAAAGCGCCGGGGTCGGACGGGGTCCCCTACGAGGTGTACAAGGTGTTTCTGGGCGCTGCTGGGTCCGCGCTTGTGTGCTGCTGCTGCCGCTGCCTTTGCTGCTGCTGCAGAGCCCACGATGGCGGCAAAATGGCGGCGGCGCTGCCCGCCTCCTGGCGGGAGGGCATCATCACCCTCATCTACAAGGGCAAAAGCCTGGACCACGCCGAGCTGGCGTCCTACCGGCCCATCACGCTGCTCAACTGCGACTTCAAGATGGTGTCCAAGGCCGTCAGCGCCCGCCTGCAGCCCGCCCTGGATGCAGTTGTGGATGAGCTGCAGACCGCGTTCATCACCGGCCGCTGGATTGGAGACAACGCGCTGTACCTCCAAGGCCTGATCGAATGGATGCGCCTGGGACGTGGGCGCGGAACGGCAACGCCACGGCAGGGTGGTGCGCTGTACTTCTTGGACATTGAAAAGGCGTATGACCGGGTGCACCGGCAGTGGCTGTATGCGTCCGCGGAGGGACTGGGGTTGGGCCGCGCATGCTGCGCTGGATCCGCCTGATCACTGCCAACGGCTCTGCCCGCGTGTGTGTGAACGGCATGCTCTCTGAGCTTCCCAGTTGAACGGCTTGCCGCAGGGCAGCACCGCCTCACCACCGCTGTGGGTCATCCAGCTGCAGCCACTGACGTCCTTTCTGCGGCGGCAGGTGGAGCAGGGGCGCTCCGCACGCCCCTGCTACCCAGCGGCGAGCAGGCGCCGCCTGCCGCCACCACGCTGACGACACGACCCTCACGGCGCGCGACCCGGCGGTGGACGGGCCGGTACTGATGGCGGCAGTTCAGCTGTTCTGCCGCGCGTCCAACGCCGTGTTCATCCGGACAAGAGCAAGGCCATGGGCCTCGGCAGGTTTGCGCACTGACGGGCCCCTGCCCACACACGGGGGTGCCGTTTACCACTGGCGCTGTGACACCTGGGTGTGCCTCTGTCGTGGGACTCTGATGCGGCTGCAGCGGACCTGTACACCCGGCGGGCTCGCGGCATGGCGTTTGTGGGGCGCGTGGGGGCTGCCCTGTCCCTGACTCTCGTTGGCCGTGGTGCACATTGCGAAGCAGTGCTGGCGTCGAAGCTGGCCTACCATTTCAGCTTCCTAAACCCGTCGCGGCGCAGCTGAAGGAACTCACCGGCCTGGTGGACCACTTTGCTTGCGCGCTCCATGCACGCTGAGGACGCCAGCCTGGTGTCGCACGGGAACCCGCTCCTGCTGCTAAGCGGGAGGGGAAACGGCCTGTCTGCCGTACAAGGATGGGGTGTCAACCACGTCGACCTGCCTGCGTTCTGTTGCCC
>JAEHOC010000288.1:0-25236 GCA_016834605.1 Chlamydomonas incerta | reverse complement strand
CTTGTCCAGCATGCCCAGAGCTCAGCTCCATGGATCTTGAATCTTGTCCAGCAGGCCCAGAGCTCAGCTCCATGGGGTCTTGAGTCTTGTCCGCACAGGCCCAGAGCTCAGCTCCATGGGTCTTGAATCTTGTCCAGCATGCCCAGAGCTCAGCTCCATGGGTCTTGAATCTTGTCCAGCATGCCCAGAGCTCAGCTCCATGGGTCCTGCTGCTGTGGAGAGGGCCGCTGCGGCCGCTCAGCCCTCAGGGCAAGCTGCAGCAGCACGGGTGCTTCCCCCCGCCACCCGAGATGGCAGCGAGGCGAGGGGCCACGGCGGGTGCCCGCTGGCGCCACCACAGCGGCAGCCGCTGCGGCACCCCAAAACCCGCCGCCCCTGCATCCGCACGTCCCCCACGTGGTCAACGATGCAGCCCGTTGCCCACCCCGTGACGCCGGCCGCGCCAGCGCCACCGCCCGCACCGTCCTGCCCCCCTGGCGTGGTGAGGACCCCAACCTGGGAGCCGGTCTGGGCCCGGGGCGACTGCCCCCGGCGCTGCAGCTCCTGCTGCTGCTGGTGCTGTACCCGCCGTTGCTGCTGGTGGGTGAGGCCCGCCAGGTCGGCCAAGTACCGCCGCAATCCCAGCGGGCTGCTCCTGGTCCGGCCCGGCGGTTGCCCGCTGTTCCACCGGCCGGCAGGGCGCGGGAGCGCCACTGTGCTGGTGCTGCGCGCCAGCCGGCCCAGCATCGGCAGGGCGAGGCCTGGCCGCCAGCGGCCCTCCCCCCCACGCCTGCCGACGGCTGCCCCCCGCCACGCCCTTCCGCTGCCGCCCGCTGCTCGACGAGGGCTGCTGCAGCGCAGCCCGCAGGGCAGCCAGCAGCAGCACGGTTGGCTTACCCCCCGCCCCCTAGAACTGGCAGCGGGGGCGAGGCCCCGCTGTGTGGCTCACGATCTGGTGCGCCACCAGCTGCAGCCGCCGCGTCACCCAAAACCCGCCGCCTCCTGCATCTGCAACGTCCCCCCCCCACATGATCAACTTTACTTTACTTTACTTCTTCTCCCTCGCTTCTTCTCTTCTTGGGGCTGTGGCTTTCAGCTACAGCCCCAAAGGTTTTCTTGTTTCCGGAGCTCCTTAGCGCTCTCACAGCTTTCTAATATTGCTTTTTAGATACCAGGAACTATGTTGCGCAGTCGTGGAGCTCGGCAACCTCGTTCTTTAGTGGGTCAACCCAGTGCCAGTTGTGCGACATTTCGTCTCCGTCGCTCCATAGGCCTCAGCAGCTTATGGGTCCGTTTATTTACCACTCTTGAGGTATAATTACGGTGATGGTGGCAGCTATCGTGGAGTCCGCGACATCCTGGTTTTGGCATTCTAACATCTCGGCGAGCACGAAGCGTTGCTATTTCGCCCAAGCAGTTCACGCGATGATGTTTCCATACTCATCGCTTCATATTGGTTGCCTTGAGCCCATCGTGGACAAGCTCGGCGACAGCTTCCCTTTCGGCATTTTAACATTCTTCACGAGAAGCACCTTTCGCCAGCCTGGTGTGGTTGGTTAAAGCGTTTACTGCCAACTGAAGACCTCGGGACAAGATTTCAAGACCCATGGAGCTGAGCTCTGGGCCTGTTGGACAAGATTCAAGACCCATGGAGCTGAGCTCTGGGCCTGCTGGACAAGTTTCAAGACCCATGGAACTAAACTCTGGGCCTGCTGGACAAGATTCAAGACCCATGGAGCTGAGCTCTGGGCCTGCTGTGAGCAAGATTCAAGAACCATGGAGCTGAGCTCTGGGCTGCTGGACAAGATTCAAGACCCATGGAGCTGAGCTCTGGGGCTTGCTGGACAAGATTCAAGACAGACCATGGAATAAACTCTGGGCCTGCTGGACAAGATTCAAGACCCATGGAGCTGAGCTCTGGGCCTGCTGGACAAGATTCAAGACCCATGGAGCTGAGCTCTGGGCCTGCTGGACAAGATTCAAGACCCATGGAGCTGAGCTCTGGGCTTGCTGGACAAGATTCAAGACCCATGGAACTAAACTTTGGGCCTGCTGGACAAGATTCAAGACCCCATGGAGCTGAGCTCTGGGCCTGCTGGACCAAGATTCAAGACCCATGGAGCTGAGCTCTGGCCTGCCTGGACAGATTCAGACCCATGGAGCTGAGCTCTGGGCTTGCTGGACAAGATTCACGACCCATGGAGCTGAGCTCTGGGCTGCTGGACAAGATTCAAGACCCATGGAGCTAAGCTCTGGGCTTGCAGGACAAGATTCAAGACCCATGGAGCTGAGCTCTGGGCCTGCTGGACAAGTTTCAAGACCCATGGAGCTGAGCTCTGGGCTTGCTGGACAAGATTCAAGACCCATGGAGCTGAGCTCTGGGCTTGCTGGACAAGATTCAAGACCCATGGAGCTGAGCTCTGGGCCTGCTGGACACGATTCAAGACCCATGGAGCTGAGCTCTGGGCCTGCTGGACAAGATTCAAGACCCATGGAGCTGAGCTCTGGGCCTGCTGGACAAGACTCAAGACCCATGGAGCTGAGCTCTGGGCATGCTGTACAAGATTCAAGACCCAGGGCCTGCTGGACAAGTTTCAAGTCCCAGGGCCTGCTGGACAAGATTCAAGACCCATGGAGCTGAGCTCTGGGCCTGCTGGACAAGATTCAAGACCCATGGAGCTGAGCTCTGGGCATGCTGGACAAGATTCAAGACCCATGGAGCTGAGCTCTGGGCCTGTTGGACAAGATTCAAGACCCATGGATCTGAGCTCTGGGCCTGCTGTGACAAGTTCAAGACCCATGGAACTAAACTCTGGGCCTGCTGGACAAGATTCAAGACCCATGGAGCTGAGCTCTGGGCCTGCTGGACAAGATTCAAGAACCATGGAGCTGAGCTCTGGGCCTGCTGGACAAGATTCAAGACCCATGGTTAGCTGAGCTCTGGCTTGCTGGACAAGATTCAAGACCCATGGAACTAAACTCTGGGCCTGCTGGACAAGATTCAAGACCCATGGAGCTGAGCTCTGGGCCTGCTGGACAAGATTCAAGACCCATGGAGCTGAGCTCTGGGCCTGCTGGACAAGATTCAAGACCCATGGAGCTGAGCTCTGGGCTTGCTGGACAAGATTCAAGACCCATGGAACTAAACTTTGGGCCTGCTGGACAAGATTCAAGACCCATGGAGCTGAGCTCTGGGCCTGCTGGACAAGATTCAAGAACCCATGGAGCTGAGCTCTGGGCCTGCTGGACAAGATTCAAGACCCATGGAGCTGAGCTCTGGGCTTGCTGGACAAGATTCAAGACCCACTAGGCACTGTTGCACGTTCACACGGACATTATCATTATTTCGGAAGCGCACCTCACGAACTGGGTACCGGACCAATCAATCGAGCTAGACGGTTACACAGTTGTCCGTGCACATAGATCCCAGGAGGGCCACGCGGTCAGATTTTGAGGCGTTGCTGTGTATGTACGGGAGTGCCTAGCGGCGGCGTTTCGCATGTCAAGGACGGACGTCCATCTCACGGGGTGCGAAATTGTGTGGATGCGTATCAAATCAAATGGAAGGTTGCAGTGTGTTGTTAGCTTGTTGTTACCTAGCGCCAGAAACCTCGCGGTGTTTACAGGGAGGGCGGAAAGACGCGGACAGCACGGGAAGCCACGGCCGAGGTCTGTATTCAGCAGACTTACAACAGTCGATCCTCGAGCTACGGCAAAGCGGAGAAGAAGTGCTAATATTGGTGATCTGAACGCACGCATCTCAACAAGCATCATTGACGTACCGGAATCTAGCACAGCTCGAGGCGCTGGAGGACGTAGCACTAGGGGGTGGTTCCACGTCAGATATGCCCTGTACTGCAGACTACGCGGGGCTCCCAGTGAGAGCATCCGAGGATGCCCAAATAAACTGTTTCGGGGAGTACCTAGGGCGCATGTGCCGTTCGCAAGGACTAGTACTTTGAACGGAAGGGCGCCGGGAGATGCAGCAGGTCACATTACTTTCCCAAAGGGCGACGCAGGTGGCAGCATGATTGATCTCTGTGTGGCGTCACCGACCCTATTCCCGAAGGTGGTGGCTTTGAAAGTGGGCGAGATTCTAAAGTGGAGGCACGGCGGATTGAAGGAAGCGAGTGATCATCGGCCGGTCACGTTGACACTGGGCTTGGAGGTCGAAGGGCAGGAAGCCACAGCGAGCCGCACACGCCCCGCAAAGAAGCGCACAGAGTTTGACGTACAGAAGAAGCACTTATTCAGTGGCTTGTTCAAGGCGGACGGTTTCGCCAGTTGTAGGGAAAATCGAACAGATTAAGGTGGCACTTTGCGCGGAGGAGGGTGGCATCAGCACCACCGAAGCGGTCGAAGCCTTAGGCACATGTTTGTACGATGCATTAGAAAAGGCTTTCGGTCCCACACGACCGGCCAACCTACGGGAGCAGGAGACTCCATGGTGGAACGAAGAGTGTGCTGCGGGCGCGTACGGTGTTTGTGCAAGCAAAGCTAGCGCTGGGTTGTCCAGTGGTACGAGAAGGAGAGGTGTGGCAAACTTCCGCGGCAGCCAGGGGCATCCTATGACCGGGTGAAGCGAAGGGCCAGGGCCGCGCACGACACCCAGGAGATGAGGGAGAAGGTGGCACGCTGCCGCGCAGACGCCCGACTGCTGTGGAGGATGATTGAGGGACGGACTAAGGAGCAGTGCCCAGTCACGGCCGATGGGTTTCGGGATCATTTTGCGACCCTAACTAAACGACGGCGCAGGCGGGGGATGCCCAGCAGCCGCCCACTGCCATTTTGGGTTCGGGTGGGAGGATGTCCGAAGATCTTTTTGCGGCTGACCGTACGTGTCTGCACGAGATGTTGAATAGCGAGATTACCCTTGATGAGGTAACACGCGCACTAGCAAGGCTGCCCAACGGCAAGGCAGCTGGCTTAGAGAAGGTACCGTCTGAGTGCTACAAGTACGCGGTAAACCGGGCGACCCCACACTGAACCGCCGACACCGGCACTCAATAGAGTTGCACCGCTGGTGCAAGTGTTGTTTAATAAAATCTGGAGCGAAGGGGCTTATCCTGAGCAATTTTACTACAACTGTTTTGACACCCATTTACAAGCGGAAAGGTGACGTGCAGGCGCCTGGTAATTACCGGGGCATTGCAGTAGGGGGCGCCCTCGCAAAGTGCTATGCATCGATCCTTCTAGAGAGGCTGGCGAATGCCGGGGAGGAGTTTGAGTGGAGGCACACGGCTCAGGCCGGATTCAGGAGGGAAGTACGGCAACAACGCACCATCTTTTTGTCCTAAGGCATCTCATCAACAAGCACACGCGTGCTGGCGCCACCACCCCCCTCATTGTCGTACAAATTGATTTTGAAAAGGCTTTCGACAAGGTCCCACGACCATTAATTTGGATGCGACTGGAGGAACGCGGGGTAACGGGGTGAGATGTTGGCGGCTTTGAAAAAAAGCGTACGAGAGAGTGATGATGGTAGTGAAGGCCGGGGGTAAGCACAGTGCCCCCCTTCGCAACCACGCAAGGGGTCAAGCAGGGCTGCCCGCTTAGCACAGAGCTTTTCGGCCTCTTTATAGAAACCTTAGCAGAGTACATTGATTCGGAAGATACGGACGAAGCCACAGGTGCACCTGAGATGAATGGCAAAAAGGTGTCACTGCTGATGTACGCGGATGATGTTTCCCTGCTGGCCACCACCCCTGAGCGGATGCGCCACTTGCTATCATTAGTAGACACGTTCTGCCTAGCTTTTGGCATGAAGGCAAACGTTACCAAGTGTGAGAGGCTGGTTTTTGCAGCCAACGAAGTAACGGCCAGCACTGTGTGCAGCGGATGCCAGGGTTTAAAGCTAGCAGGGCAGCCCATCCCTGCGGTGGACAAGGCGCGCTATCTTGGACTAGTGTACGGTCCGGGTAGGGCCTTCGTCAGCTGCAGGGAGACACTCTGCGAGTCAGCAAGGAGAGCCATGTGTGGGCTTAACACTAGATTGAACCGTTTACGCATTTTCCGCACCAGATATTCGCATGAGGTGGTTTCGACGTGCAAATCCGATCCATCCTTGCCTACGGATGTGAGGTATGGGGTCCCGACGTGCTAGTAGAGATGCTAGACGGAGGACCGCCACCCAGGAGGAATGACAGGAACAACCTAGCACAGGGCGCATTTGAGGCATGTTTGCGTGACGAGGCCGTAAAGCTGCAGGTCCAATACATGCGACAGACAGTGGGAGCAGCCAAACCGTCACACCGTCTCCTGTTTGCGGAGCTGGCCCAACTGCCGCTGCACTTTTTCATAGCCAAACAATGTCTGGGTTTTTACAATAGGATTTCCGCGCAAAACAGAAGTCTGGCCTTTGATGCACTAGTCGACGAGGCACGGGAGGCATGGGCGAATCCAATGGGAGATGGGGTGGTGCGCGCGCGGTTCCGTTTTGTGGCGGCACAGGGTGTCGACGCGTGGCATTGGCCAGGCACACACGAGTCCAGAGAGGAGTGGAGGGCAAGCACGGTCCTACCCGATGGACCTATCTTCTCTACCTTCAGGGGCCATTTGACGAGGGCGTGGGAGCACGAGAGGCTGGTAGCGGACCCGCACGCATTCCCTTCAGACGGCAAGCAACCCGGCATACACATGTGCAAACACAAGCATTGGATGGGGCTAAGCGCACTAGGGTCCGCGCCGCCGACCCTGCACGAACACAGTAGGTAGCATTCATACCGGTTGCACAGCATAAGCTTTTGATGAGATTCCGTTTATGTTGCTGGCCAATCACCGCGAACCGTGCCTGGGAGAGGCCTAGGGAGGAGAGGACGTGCCCACTATGTACGGCCAATGAGGTGGAGGAATGAGCACCACGTCCTGATGCAATGTGCTGCCTACACCGAGTTACGAGCGTGCAGTGGCCTAGACTTTAGCCTAAGCATGCGCGAAGTGATGCTGGAAATCTGAGCCTGTCAAGTTAGCTGCATTACTCAGCTCCATCTGGGAGCATAGAAGTAGGGAAGTCCCCCTTGCAAGGGAGAACAATAATAGGACAATCATGCACTGGCGTTATAAGGGTCACCCCGGCCCGGGCCTCCGGTTTACACGCAGCAGGAAGGCACGCAAGAACGTGCGCACCACTCTGTAACCACACACAACACAAGACCCATGGAGCTGAGCTCTGGGCTTGCTGGACAAGATTCAAGACCCATGGAGCTAAGCTCTGGGCTTGCAGGACAAGATTCAAGACCCATGGAGCTGAGCTCTGGGCCTGCTGGACAAGTTTCAAGACCCATGGAGCTGAGCTCTGGGCTTGCTGGACAAGATTCAAGACCCATGGAGCTGAGCTCTGGGCTTGCTGGACAAGATTCAAGACCCATGGAGCTGAGCTCTGGGCCTGCTGGACAAGATTCAAGACCCATGGAGCTGAGCTCTGGGCCTGCTGGACAAGATTCAAGACCCATGGAGCTGAGCTCTGGGCCTCCCAACTGGGGAACTCTGGACAAGACTCAAGAGGAGCTCTGGGCCTGCCAACTGGAGAGCTCTGTTGTCTGTCTTAGTTTGCTCTGGCAGTAGGGAGAGGGGGGTGTTGCGTGGCGCTGCCGCTTGAGGTGTAGAGCGGTTTATGCCGCTTGGTGTGTGGAGCAGCGCAGCAGCTAGGCGTCTAGGTGTGTGGGGTTCTTCTCTTCTCTTCTCTTCTTGCCCTGTCAGGGTTCTGGTCTCGGGGACCAGGCTGTCTTTGGTCAGCAGGGGGGCAGTGCGTCTGCCCCTGTTCAACCTTGTAAGGATGATTCCTCAAAAAAAAAAAAACGACGTCCACTGCGGTCGCCCTGGCAGCCGCGGGCCTCGCCTCACCCATGGCGTTGCCACCCAGGTCGGCGACCCCGGCGGCCGCCGGAGCAGGGCTGCCGGCCGCAGCTGTCGTGGCAGTCCCCGCCGCCGGGGGGGCGCCACGGACCTCCACCTGCATGGGCTCCTCACCGGGCATCTCAAACTTGGCACAGTGCAGGTTAGAGAGCTGCGGGTCCCAGGCGGGGCCCCGCACACAGGCAATGATGTGGTTGGTGATGCCTTGGCCTGCGGGGGCCTGGGGCTCCCCCCTGGGGCCCACCGATTTGGCGCACTGCTCTGACACCACATAAGCACACGCCAGGTTAGAGGGGTCCGAGGTGGTGGGATAGCCGCCCGCCTGCAGCACCAAATCAGTGCGACCGCAGAAAGCCCCCCACCCAGGGCCCCCTACCATCTTGAGCGTGACGGTGTAGGTGCCTGGAATGATGGGCCGCGTGTCCACCGGCACGTGGACCGTGAGGACAGCCTGACCGCGCTGGAGCGGTACAGCCAGCGGCGACATGCGCACGAGCGCCGCGGTGAAGGCTGCTTTGCTAGCGCAGGGCGCGCTCCGGCTGAAGGCCAGCCCCGCAAACGTGCGGGAGGGCCGGCCTGTGCTGTGCAGAGAGTGGGGGGGCCAGCCTCCTGCTCTGTCTGCCGGGTCGGGGTGGGGGTGGGGTGGGGTGGGGTGGGTGCAGGTGGGTGTGTGGCGTTTGCTTTGGGGGTTTGTTGTTTTTCGTTTTCTTTTCTTCTCTTCTCTTCTCTTCTTGCCCCTGTCAGGGTTCTGGTCTCGGGGACCAGGCTGTCTTCGGTCAGCAGGGGGGCAGTGCGTCTGCCCCTGTTCAACCTTGTAAGGATGATTCCTCAAAAAAAGAGAGTGGCCCTGCAAGAGCTGCGGCTGATTGCCCTGCCTGCACATGGTGTCCAGCACTGACAACGCAGCGCTGGTCACTTCCCGGACGCCGGCGGAGGACAGCTGCTCGCCCTCTGGGAGCCCCGTGGCGGCACCCACCAGAAGGACTGGGTAGGTAGGCAGACTGGGGCCCTGAGGCTGCGTCGTCAGGTCCTGCACGCCGTGCGCCCGGCTATGCGTGGACAGGGCAAGGTGGAGCTGCAGCCCAGGGCTGAAGAACGGGCTGGCAGCGTTGCCCCCACCTGCAGGGGTGCGGTCCGCTGCCAGCTCTGGCAGTGGGCGGCGATGCCCAAACGCCTGCCCCCCACACGGCACTGCGTGGGCTGCTGCGGCCGCGCCATGTGTGGGTGTGCTGTATGCCTGGTGTTGGCCCCGGGCGTCTTGGCTGCACTGAGACACCCGGCGGAACCGCCCAGGATTACCCAGCAGCTGCATAGCTACCCAAGATCAGCACTCACAGGGCAGCACAGCAGGGCAGGCGCCAGGCATCTGGGCGCCGGGCAACAAGGGCCCGATGACGTGCCCCACCCCCAAAAAACAGCCAAGTGCAGCAAGGCACCCCCGACCGCCACACCCAAAGCACCCTGCTGCCCGCGCGGATGCAAATGACCAACCACAGAGGTCGATACGCCGCCTGCTCCAAGCTGGTGCAGCTCGGTGCTTGCCGAGATGTTAAGATGCCGACGAGCAAAATGTCGCCAACTCCACGGCGACACCCCTGAACCGCCAGAATCCTATTCCATAGCTGTGTCGAGTGCCAAAGCACAAGCCGGCAAAGGCTGAGAAGGGCGCTGGAGAGGGAGTGTCACGCTACAGCTGCAAAGTGGACGGACGAAAAACGAGTGAGCCCACAAACGCAAACCGCTTCACAGTGGATCCGTAGGTGTTAAGAAGCCTAAAACAGAAGGAAGCAAGTCGAACAGCGTGAGAAAACGATGCCGACAAGTTCAAAGCTGCACAGAAGATAGAGGAGGATGCAAGAGAAGCAATAGAAGAGGTTTAAGTAAAGTGCAGGAGGCTGACAGAGCAGGAGGCTGTGCAGCTTTGAACTTGTCGGCATCGTTTTCTCACGCTGTTCGACTTGCTTCCTTCTGTTTTAGGCTTCTTAACACCTACGGATCACTGTGAAGCGGTTTGCGTTTGTGGGCTCACTCGTTTTCGTCCGTCCACTTTGCAGCTGTAGCGTGACACTCCCTCTCCAGCGCCCTTCTCAGCCTTTGCCGGCTTGTGCTTTGGCACTCGACACAGCTATGGAATAGGATTCTGGCGGTTCAGGAGTGTCGCCGTGGAGTTGGCGACATTTTGCTCGTCGGCATCTTAACATCTCGGCGAGCACCGAGCTGCACCAGCTTGGAGCAGGGCGGCATATCTTTTTTTTAGGAATCATCCTTACAAGGTTGAACAGGGGCAGACGCACTGCCCCCCTGCTGACCGAAGACAGCCTGGTCCCCGAGACCAGAACCCTGACAGGGCAAGAAGAGAAGAGAAGAGAAGAAAAGAAAACGAAAAACAACAAACCTCCAAGCAAACGCCAACACCCACCCGCACCCACCCCACCCCACCCCACCCCACCCCGACCCGGCAGACAGAGCAGGAGGCTGGCCCCCCCACCCCCCGGGAGGGGTTTCCCAAAAACACCGCCAGACCTAACCGAAGCACCAACCTACAACACAGCCTAACCGCCAGAAACACCTCCACCTGGAAAACACACCACATGCGCGCCAGAAACACCAGCGCTACCAGCACTTACTCCGCCCGAACCCACCCCACCCCCACAAGTCGGTTGCTTAAGCAACACCCCAGGAAAACCGCCAAAGGAAACACAAGCAGAAACACTGAAAGGGCCAGACGTGGCGCTGCCTAAACGGGCTCCAACCCGCTGCTAGAAAGCTGTGCAGGAAGCTCCACAGCCGCCCAGGTGCTGCAACGCCAGCCAGAGCTAGTACACATGGGCGCCAGGTAAGCTGATGACGAAGATACGCCACGCCAGCGCCTGGGATAAACCGCCGCCCATAAGGAAACCTAGGGGGCCTGCACAGGTGATGCAAGCGTCAGCCGCAAGTTCAACTTCGGTGACCCACCCTGAACCTCCTCCACTTCACAAAACGCGCCACCCGCCGTCCAGATGGCCACAAAGTGCTCCAGCTTAGCCGCCTTGAGCTGCGCGGTGAGAAGCTGTGTGGGCAGAGCCGACAGGGTTTCAGGGGTTAGCGTGGCGGCAGTGAAACGCAGCTGCATCACCCTGCGCAGCTCGCTGACCACCTCCCGAACCACGTGCTCCGACGTCTGCTTAGCAGGCTCGCGGGACCAGTAAGCACACCAGACGGCGTACAAGAAGGTGGCCCGCAACGTGCTCCACAGCAGCGCGCCCGCCCCCCGCGGGCCTGAGGCCCACACCCCCATGTCGTCACCCAGCATGAAGGCCGCGTCCGTCACTGGCGGCGCCGCTGCCTGGGGCGCCACGCAGGCCCACAGCTGCTGCAGCCACGTCCTCGCCTGCGCATACGCTGGACACTCCAGGAAGATGTGCGTCAGGCTGGCCCACGCCCGCGGGCCAGGTGGCCCGCAGGCGGGGTAAGGACAGTGCGCCCCCAACCCCCCACACCCCGTGGTCACCCGTGGCCGAATGCCCTTGCCCGCCCGGTACAGCCCGCAAGGCAGGTAAGCATGTTGCAGCCGGTACACCAGCACCTTTGCCCCCCGACTGGCGTGGCTTTCCCACAGCCTCCGCCACGTACCCCGCAGAAGGGACGCATCCGGGGGCGGCGTGCGAGGGTCGCCCTCCACCGCCGCTGCGGCTGCCGCCGCCGCTGTGGCAGGCCCCGTGCTAGGCCCCGCCCCGTTCGCCGCCTGCTCCTGCAGCCGCGCGGATCGCCGCGGCCCCTCACCCGACTGCTGGGACGGGGACGCATACGACTGCAGTGCTCTCGCCGGCGTGTTCTGCTGCCCGGCTGCCGCTGAGGTGCGGTGGAGCCAGGGGTCCAGAGCCACCGGGTTATTGTGGAAGTGCTGCGCCGCCGTGGTGGTCAGCTGCGCCGCTGCCCGCTGCCACTCCGCCTCCCGCGCCGCCAGCCGAGACTGTGCCGCTGGCGGGGTCCCCGAGCCCCCCGCCTGCTGCGCTGGCGCCGGGCACGGCATGGCGGCAGGGCGGGCCGGAGCCGGAGGGGCGGCCGGGTTGGCCGCCGTGATGGCCCGCCGCACGTCCCGCACCGTGTAGTCTGCCAAGCTGACACCCGCAATCCGGCAGTGCTCCGGGTGCACCACCACCCCAGCCTCCGGCGCCAGGAAGTACGGCGCCCGAGGCCACGCCCCCGCCCGTTCCCCTGGGGCTGCTGCATCGTACGCCGCCCGCTCTTCAAAGGTCCACAGGTGCCGCGGCTTGCGTTGCTGCAGCACACAGGCAGGCTGCCACGCGCCATCCACCGGCGGGGGCAGCGCGCCAGGCCCAGGCTCCAAGAGCCGCCCCGTGTAGTGGACGTAGGACACAGCGCCCGCAGCGTTAGCCACCCACAGCTGGTCCAGGCTAACCCGCCACTGCGGCGGCGCCGCTGGCGGCTGGGCGGCTGGCTGCGGCGGATGCAGCTCCACGCCCGCGCTCCGCACGTGGCCCACCGCGGCCGCCAGCCGGGCAGGTAGCCCCGCTGGCGCCGGCGCGTCGCTGTACACCCACGCCCACGTGGTGGCGGAGTCCGGGCGCACATGGGTAAGCAGCGCCCGGGTGAGCGTCTTCCAGGGTTGCCGGCCTGGCTGGGCAAGCAGGGCGAAAGTCTTAGCTTGCAGGGCAGACAGGAACGCAGGCAGGTCGACGTGGTTGACACCCCCATCCTTGTACGGCAGACAGGCCGTTTCCCGCTTAGGCAGCAGGAGCGGGTTCCCGTGCGACACCAGGCTGGCGTCCTCAGCGTGCATGGAGCGCGCAGCAAAGTGGTCCACCAGGCCGGTGAGTTCCTTCAGCTGCGCCGGCGACGGGTTGAGGAAGCTGAAATGGTAGGCCAGCTTCGCCGCCAGCACCTGCTTCGCAATGTGCACACGGCCAACGAGAGTCAGGGACAGGGCAGCCCACAGACGCGCCACAAACGCCATGCCGCGAGCCCGCCGGGTGTACAGGTCCGCTGCAGCCGCATCAGAGTCCCACGACAGAGGCACACCCAGGTGTGTCACAGCGCCAGTGGTAAACGGCACCCCCGTGTGTGGGCAGGGGCCCGTCAGGTGCGCAAACCTGCCGAGGCCCATGGCCTTGCTCTTGTCCGGATGAACACGGGCGTTGGACGCGCGGCAGAACAGCTGAACTGCCGCCATCAGTACCGGCCCGTCCACCGCCGGGTCGCGCGCCGTGAGGGTCGTGTCGTCCGCGTGGTGGGCGGCAGGCGGCGCCTGCTCGCCGCTGGGTAGCAGGGGCGTGCGGAGCGCCCCTTGCTCCACCTGCCGCCGCAGAAAGGACGTCAGTGGCTGCAGCTGGATGACCCACAGCGGTGGTGAGGCGGTGCTGCCCTGCGGCAAGCCGTTCAGCACTGGGAAGGCGTCAGAGAGCATCCCGTTCACACACACGCGGGCAGAGCCGTTGGCAGTGATCAGGCGGATCCAGCGCAGCATGCGCGGCCCAAAACCCAGTCCCTCCGCAGACGCATACAGCCACTGCCGGTGCACCCGGTCATACGCCTTTTCAATGTCCAAGAAGTACAGCGCACCACCCTGCCGTGGGCGGCGGCGGCCGCAGCGGCGGTGGAGGGCGACCCTCGCACGCCGCCCCCGGATGCGTCCCTTCTGCGGGGTACGTGGCGGAGGCTGTGGGAAAGCCACGCCAGTCGGGGGGCAAAGGTGCTGGTGTACCGGCTGCAACATGCTTACCTGCCTTGCGGGCTGTACCGGGCGGGCAAGGGCATTCGGCCACGGGTGACCACGGGGTGTGGGGGGTTGGGGGCGCACTGTCCTTACCCCGCCTGCGGGCCACCTGGCCCGCGGGCGTGGGCCAGCCTGACGCACATCTTCCTTTTTTTTTTTGAGGAAACATCCTTACAAGGTTGAACAGGGGCAGACGCACTGCCCCCCTGCTGACCGAAGACAGCCTGGTCCCCGAGACCAGAACCCTGACAGGGCAAGAAGAGAAGAGAAGAGAAGAAAAGAAAACGAAAAACAACAAACCTCCAAGCAAACGCCAACACCCACCCGCACCCACCCCACCCCACCCCACCCCACCCCGACCCGGCAGACAGAGCAGGAGGCTGGCCCCCCCACCCCCCGGGAGGGGTTTCCCAAAAACACCGCCAGACCTAACCGAAGCACCAACCTACAACACAGCCTAACCGCCAGAAACACCTCCACCTGGAAAACACACCACAGCGCGCCAGTAACACCAGCGCTACCAGCACTTACTCCGCCCGAACCCACCCCACCCCCACAAGTCGGTTGCTTCAGCAACACCCCAGGAAAACCGCCAAAGGAAACACAAGCAGAAACACTTTTTTTTTGAGGAAACATCCTTACAAGGTTGAACAGGGGCAGACGCACTGCCCCCCTGCTGACCGAAGACAGCCTGGTCCCCGAGACCAGAACCCTGACAGGGCAAGAAGAGAAGAGAAGAGAAGAAAAGAAAACGAAAAACAACAAACCTCCAAGCAAACGCCAACACCCACCCGCACCCACCCCACCCCACCCCACCCCACCCCGACCCGGCAGACAGAGCAGGAGGCTGGCCCCCCCACCCCCCGGGAGGGGTTTCCCAAAAACACCGCCAGACCTAACCGAAGCACCAACCTACAACACAGCCTAACCGCCAGAAACACCTCCACCTGAAAACACACCACAGCGCGCCAGTAAACACCAGCGCTACCAGCACTTACTCCGCCCGAACCCACCCCACCCCCACAAGTCGGTTGCTTCAGCAACACCCCAGGAAAACCGCCAAAGGAAACACAAGCAGAAACACTGAAAGGGCCAGACGTGGCGCTGCCTAAACGGGCTCCAACCCGCTGCTAGAAAGCTGTGCAGGAAGCTCCACAGCCGCCCAGGTGCTGCAACGCCAGCCAGAGCTAGTACACATGGGCGCCAGGTAAGCTGATGACGAAGATACGCCACGCCAGCGCCTGGGATAAACCGCCGCCCATAAGGAAACCTAGGGGGCCTGCACAGGTGATGCAAGCGTCAGCCGCAAGTTCAACTTCGGTGACCCACCCTGAACCTCCTCCACTTCACAAAACGCGCCACCCGCCGTCCAGATGGCCACAAAGTGCTCCAGCTTAGCCGCCTTGAGCTGCGCGGTGAGAAGCTGTGTGGGCAGAGCCGACAGGGTTTCAGGGGTTAGCGTGGCGGCAGTGAAACGCAGCTGCATCACCCTGCGCAGCTCGCTGACCACCTCCCGAACCACGTGCTCCGACGTCTGCTTAGCAGGCTCGCGGGACCAGTAAGCACACCAGACGGCGTACAAGAAGGTGGCCCGCAACGTGCTCCACAGCAGCGCGCCCGCCCCCCGCGGGCCTGAGGCCCACACCCCCATGTCGTCACCCAGCATGAAGGCCGCGTCCGTCACTGGCGGCGCCGCTGCCTGGGGCGCCACGCAGGCCCACAGCTGCTGCAGCCACGTCCTCGCCTGCGCATACGCTGGACACTCCAGGAAGATGTGCGTCAGGCTGGCCCACGCCCGCGGGCCAGGTGGCCCGCAGGCGGGGTAAGGACAGTGCGCCCCCAACCCCCTACACCCCGTGGTCACCCGTGGCCGAATGCCCTTGCCCGCCCGGTACAGCCCGCAAGGCAGGTAAGCATGTTGCAGCCGGTACACCAGCACCTTTGCCCCCCGACTGGCGTGGCTTTCCCACAGCCTCCGCCACGTACCCCGCAGAAGGGACGCATCCGGGGGCGGCGTGCGAGGGTCGCCCTCCACCGAAAGGGCCAGACGTGGCGCTGCCTAAACGGGCTCCAACCCGCTGCTAGAAAGCTGTGCAGGAAGCTCCACAGCCGCCCAGGTGCTGCAACGCCAGCCAGAGCTAGTACACATGGGCGCCAGGTAAGCTGATGACGAAGATACGCCACGCCAGCGCCTGGGATAAACCGCCGCCCATAAGGAAACCTAGGGGGCCTGCACAGGTGATGCAAGCGTCAGCCGCAAGTTCAACTTCGGTGACCCACCCTGAACCTCCTCCACTTCACAAAACGCGCCACCCGCCGTCCAGATGGCCACAAAGTGCTCCAGCTTAGCCGCCTTGAGCTGCGCGGTGAGAAGCTGTGTGGGCAGAGCCGACAGGGTTTCAGGGGTTAGCGTGGCGGCAGTGAAACGCAGCTGCATCACCCTGCGCAGCTCGCTGACCACCTCCCAAACCACGTGCTCCGACGTCTTTTTTTTTTTGAGGAAACATCCTTACAAGGTTGAACAGGGGCAGACGCACTGCCCCCCTGCTGACCGAAGACAGCCTGGTCCCCGAGACCAGAACCCTGACAGGGCAAGAAGAGAAGAGAAGAGAAGAAAAGAAAACGAAAAACAACAAACCTCCAAGCAAACGCCAACACCCACCCGCACCCACCCCACCCCACCCCACCCCACCCCGACCCGGCAGACAGAGCAGGAGGCTGGCCCCCCCACCCCCCGGGAGGGGTTTCCCAAAAACACCGCCAGACCTAACCGAAGCACCAACCTACAACACAGCCTAACCGCCAGAAACACCTCCACCTGAAAAACACACCACTGCGCGCCAGAAACACCAGCGCTACCAGCACTTACTCCGCCCGAACCCACCCCACCCCCACAAGTCGGTTGCTTAAGCAACACCCCAGGAAAACCGCCAAAGGAAACACAAGCAGAAACACTGAAAGGGCCAGACGTGGCGCTGCCTAAACGGGCTCCAACCCGCTGCTAGAAAGCTGTGCAGGAAGCTCCACAGCCGCCCAGGTGCTGCAACGCCAGCCAGAGCTAGTACACATGGGCGCCAGGTAAGCTGATGACGAAGATACGCCACGCCAGCGCCTGGGATAAACCGCCGCCCATAAGGAAACCTAGGGGGCCTGCACAGGTGATGCAAGCGTCAGCCGCAAGTTCAACTTCGGTGACCCACCCTGAACCTCCTCCACTTCACAAAACGCGCCACCCGCCGTCCAGATGGCCACAAAGTGCTCCAGCTTAGCCGCCTTGAGCTGCGCGGTGAGAAGCTGTGTGGGCAGAGCCGACAGGGTTTCAGGGGTTAGCGTGGCGGCAGTGAAACGCAGCTGCATCACCCTGCGCAGCTCGCTGACCACCTCCCGAACCACGTGCTCCGACGTCTGCTTAGCAGGCTCGCGGGACCAGTAAGCACACCAGACGGCGTACAAGAAGGTGGCCCGCAACGTGCTCCACAGCAGCGCGCCCGCCCCCCGCGGGCCTGAGGCCCACACCCCCATGTCGTCACCCAGCATGAAGGCCGCGTCCGTCACTGGCGGCGCCGCTGCCTGGGGCGCCACGCAGGCCCACAGCTGCTGCAGCCACGTCCTCGCCTGCGCATACGCTGGACACTCCAGGAAGATGTGCGTCAGGCTGGCCCACGCCCGCGGGCCAGGTGGCCCGCAGGCGGGGTAAGGACAGTGCGCCCCCAACCCCCCACACCCCGTGGTCACCCGTGGCCGAATGCCCTTGCCCGCCCGGTACAGCCCGCAAGGCAGGTAAGCATGTTGCAGCCGGTACACCAGCACCTTTGCCCCCCGACTGGCGTGGCTTTCCCACAGCCTCCGCCACGTACCCCGCAGAAGGGACGCATCCGGGGGCGGCGTGCGAGGGTCGCCCTCCACCGCCGCTGCGGCTGCCGCCGCCGCTGTGGCAGGCCCCGTGCTAGGCCCCGCCCCGTTCGCCGCCTGCTCCTGCAGCCGCGCGGATCGCCGCGGCCCCTCACCCGACTGCTGGGACGGGGACGCATACGACTGCAGTGCTCTCGCCGGCGTGTTCTGCTGCCCGGCTGCCGCTGAGGTGCGGTGGAGCCAGGGGTCCAGAGCCACCGGGTTATTGTGGAAGTGCTGCGCCGCCGTGGTGGTCAGCTGCGCCGCTGCCCGCTGCCACTCCGCCTCCCGCGCCGCCAGCCGAGACTGTGCCGCTGGCGGGGTCCCCGAGCCCCCCGCCTGCTGCGCTGGCGCCGGGCACGGCATGGCGGCAGGGCGGGCCGGAGCCGGAGGGGCGGCCGGGTTGGCCGCCGTGATGGCCCGCCGCACGTCCCGCACCGTGTAGTCTGCCAAGCTGACACCCGCAATCCGGCAGTGCTCCGGGTGCACCACCACCCCAGCCTCCGGCGCCAGGAAGTACGGCGCCCGAGGCCACGCCCCCGCCCGTTCCCCTGGGGCTGCTGCATCGTACGCCGCCCGCTCTTCAAAGGTCCACAGGTGCCGCGGCTTGCGTTGCTGCAGCACACAGGCAGGCTGCCACGCGCCATCCACCGGCGGGGGCAGCGCGCCAGGCCCAGGCTCCAAGAGCCGCCCCGTGTAGTGGACGTAGGACACAGCGCCCGCAGCGTTAGCCACCCACAGCTGGTCCAGGCTAACCCGCCACTGCGGCGGCGCCGCTGGCGGCTGGGCGGCTGGCTGCGGCGGATGCAGCTCCACGCCCGCGCTCCGCACGTGGCCCACCGCGGCCGCCAGCCGGGCAGGTAGCCCCGCTGGCGCCGGCGCGTCGCTGTACACCCACGCCCACGTGGTGGCGGAGTCCGGGCGCACATGGGTAAGCAGCGCCCGGGTGAGCGTCTTCCAGGGTTGCCGGCCTGGCTGGGCAAGCAGGGCGAAAGTCTTAGCTTGCAGGGCAGACAGGAACGCAGGCAGGTCGACGTGGTTGACACCCCCATCCTTGTACGGCAGACAGGCCGTTTCCCGCTTAGGCAGCAGGAGCGGGTTCCCGTGCGACACCAGGCTGGCGTCCTCAGCGTGCATGGAGCGCGCAGCAAAGTGGTCCACCAGGCCGGTGAGTTCCTTCAGCTGCGCCGGCGACGGGTTGAGGAAGCTGAAATGGTAGGCCAGCTTCGCCGCCAGCACCTGCTTCGCAATGTGCACACGGCCAACGAGAGTCAGGAGACAGGGCAGCCCACAGACGCGCCACAAACGCCATGCCGCGAGCCCGCCGGGTGTACAGGTCCGCTGCAGCCGCATCAGAGTCCCACGACAGAGGCACACCCAGGTGTGTCACAGCGCCAGTGGTAAACGGCACCCCCGTGTGTGGGCAGGGGCCCGTCAGGTGCGCAAACCTGCCGAGGCCCATGGCCTTGCTCTTGTCCGGATGAACACGGGCGTTGGACGCGCGGCAGAACAGCTGAACTGCCGCCATCAGTACCGGCCCGTCCACCGCCGGGTCGCGCGCCGTGAGGGTCGTGTCGTCAGCGTGGTGGGCGGCAGGCGGCGCCTGCTCGCCGCTGGGTAGCAGGGGCGTGCGGAGCGCCCCTTGCTCCACCTGCCGCCGCAGAAAGGACGTCAGTGGCTGCAGCTGGATGACCCACAGCGGTGGTGAGGCGGTGCTGCCCTGCGGCAAGCCGTTCAGCACTGGGAAGGCGTCAGAGAGCATCCCGTTCACACACACGCGGGCAGAGCCGTTGGCAGTGATCAGGCGGATCCAGCGCAGCATGCGCGGCCCAAACCCCAGTCCCTCCGCGGACGCATACAGCCACTGCCGGTGCACCCGGTCATACGCCTTTTCAATGTCCAAGAAGTACAGCGCACCACCCTGCCGTGGCGTGCCGTCCGCGCCCACGTCCAGGCGCATCCATTCGATCAGGCCTTGGAGGTACAGCGCGTTGTCTCCAATCCAGCGGCCGGTGATGAACGCGGTCTGCAGCTCATCCACAACTGCATCCAGGGCGGGCTGCAGGCGGGCGCTGACGGCCTTGGACACCATCTTGAAGTCGCAGTTGAGCAGCGTGATGGGCCGGTAGGACGCCAGCTCGGCGCGGTCCAGGCTTTTGCCCTTGTAGATGAGGGTGATGATGCCCTCCCGCCAGGAGGCGGGCAGCGCCGCCGCCATTTCGCCGCCATCGTGGGCGTCTGCAGCAGCAGCAAAGGCAGCGGCAGCAGCAGCACACAAGCGCGGACCCAGCAGCGCCCAGAACACCTTGTACACCTCGTACGGGACCCCGTCCGACCCCGGCGCTTTACCATTGGCGGAGCCAGCCAGCGCTGCCATCAGCTCGGTATCACTGAGGGCGCCGTCCCCTGCCCCCTCCGCGGCGGCCTGCAGATCCGCCGGAACCTTGCGGTCAATGGCCGCCAGAAGCTGTTGCTGCGACGCCGTACAGACCGGCTGCACGCGAAACAGGCCGGTGGGGCTGGTGCTGCTGTACATGGCTGTGGCGGCTGCGGAGACAGTGTTGCGCGTGCCCGGCCCCGTGAGCGCCACAGGCGCCGGTTGCCCCGGCACCTTCAAGTGCGTGATGGGCTCCTGCGCGCCCGCGGCTGGCTCGTCCGCCTGCCGATGGAACCAGCGAGTGCCCCGCTCCCCATGCTCCTCCATGAGCGCAGCGCGGGCATTGTGGCTGGCCGCTGCGGCAGCTGCCCGCTCCTCCCGCACCGCCAAGTTGGCCATGGCCGCAGCCTGACGCTGCGCGGCGCTGGCACCCGGCCTGGTCGGCCAGGGCAGCGGCCGCGTCTGCGGCCAGCACCACGCCATGCAGCCCATCCCGGGTCTGGCGTGCATGCCGACGGTGGATGCTGGTGGCGGCCTCCCGCAAGAAGAACTTGTCCGCCTCCCATTGCGTGCAAGCGCCGTCACCTGTACTGGCCACGGGATTTGCGGCAACGTGCGCCTCCAAGCGCTGCTCAAGCTCCAAACGCAGCGAGGGGTGGAAACAGCAGGTACGTGGGGAAGCGCCACTGCTCCCGGTGCGCATGCGGCAGGTCCGGCAAGGACAGGGTGAGCAGCACACCGTGGTGGTCCCCAGGCGCCCCATACGTGCGTGCGACATCCACCACCCACGGCACCGCGGTGGCACTGACATACCACCGATCCAGGCGTGCGGGAGTGGCCGGCTTGGGCGTGGCCGGATGCGTGTAGCCCTTGGCGCCGCCCCGCTTGCTCGCCCAAGGGTCCACCAGACTGAACTGGGCGAGGAGGCTGGCAAGTTGCGGGGCACCTGCAGCACGTGACGGGCTAGGGGCCGCCTCCTGACTGGCATCGGTGACACAGTTCCAGTCCCCACCGACAACAAGCACCCTGTCCGTGGCAAGGTGGGGCTGCAGCCCGGCAAAGAAAGCAGGCTTGTCCGCCACGGCCGTGGGCGCATACACACACACGAAGCGCAGGCGCAGGTGCCCCACGTCCCAATCCCAACATACCACACGGCCCGCCGCATCCGTTGACGGCGGCTGCAGTACGCAGCCTGGAAGGGACAGCCGACTCCGCGCCAGGACAGCCGTCCCACAGGAGTGGGGCGACGCTGCCGGGCTGGCAGCGAGGCAGTGGCGCCACGGAAGGCACGCCCCCTGCGCGGCACGAAGGCAAGACTCCAGCGCCGTCGTGTCAGTAGCGTGGGTCTCCTGCACCATCGCCACATCCGCCCCAACTTGCTGCAGGTGCGAGACCAGCGCCCGCGCCTTGAACGGCGAGCCCAGGCCGTTGACATTCACTGTCAGCAGCCGAAGGTTCGCCGCTCCCACTGGTGGCCGCATTACGAGCCCCCGCCGGCCGCGGCAGCGCCGTGGCGGTTGCGGTTGCTGTGGCTGCTGTTGCGTTTGCGGCGGCGGCCGCCACCCTGGCTGGGGGGCGCGCCGCCGCTGCTGGTGCTCATGCTAGCGGCGCCTGAGCTGGCGCCGCCGGGGCGCAATGGAGCGCTGCCCAGGCTCATGAGGCTGGAGGTACTGCGGCTGCGGTGCTGGCGTTGCCGGCGGCTGGGCGCACTGGCCCCGCCGGGGTCCGCCGGCCCACGCTTAGCAGGCCGCAGGGTGCGGGCGTCCAGGAGCACGTAGTCCATGTAGGCCGTCTGCACCTGCTGCGCGGCGTCATCCAGCTGCTCCGTGACGTCGGAAGGCAAGGGCGTGCCTGCAGGCTGGGCAGAGTACAGGCGCCACCAGCCGGTGAACTCGTCGCTCAGCTGTGCCAGGACGGCGGCACGGCCGGCCGGCACGCGGCAGACGGCCCAGTCCGGAACGGCAGCGCCCTGGTCACGGAGGTAGGCGAGGAGGCGGCTACCAAGCGGGTCGCGGCCAAGCGGCGCCCACTCATACCCCTGCACATCTGCGCAGCGGTTCTGGTACGTCACGAGGTCAGAGCCGATGGCAACACACGTGTCGCGGGTCAGGCAGACGGCCCCGTACTCCGCCTCATTGCCCGCACCCCCACCAGCACGCCCAGCCGTGCCGGCCGAAGCCCCAGCCGGCGCGCCCAAGCCCCTGCCCCTGCCCTTACCACCACCCGCCGGCTGTGACGTCTGCGGTGGCGGCCCCGCCTGGGGCGGCGGCTGGGGCACGGCCCGCCCCGCTCCTCCACCCTGGCGCCCCGACCCGCTGCCCCCACCAGCCTGCTGTCCCGCGGCCGGCCGCCCCTTGGGCACGTGCGGCGGCGAGCTAGCACCGTCCTGCTGGGGTGGCGGCCCGCCGCCCAAGCGCCCTGCCTGCTGCTGCGGGAGCTGGGCGGGGCCACAGCGCCCTGTGGAGCGGGGCTGTTGCTGCTGCGGCCGTGGCTGTGGTGCGTGCGCGGCTGGTTGCACCCGTCGCCCACGCCCTGACGCCGCCGTGGCAGCGCCATCGCCCGCCCCGTCCTGTCCCCCCAGCGTGGCAAGGACCCCAAACCGGGAGCCAGTCCCGGGCCCGGGCGACTGGCGCTGCTGCTCCTGCCGCTGCTGTTGCTGTACCCGCCGTTGCTGCTGGAGATTGAGTTCCGCCAAATCGGCCAAGTACCGCTGCATCACACCTTTCAGCTGCTGCTCCTGCCGAGCGACTGCCCGCTGATCAAAGGGCGGCTGTGGCGCTGGAGCCCCACTGGGCTGCTGCTGCGCGCCAGCCGGCCCAGTATCAGCAGTGCGAGGCCTGGCCACCGGCGGCCCCCCCACGCCTGCCGACGGCGGCCCCCCGCTAACCCCTCCCGCTGCCACCCCCTGCTGAGGAGAGGGCCGCTGCTGCCGCTCAGCCCTCAGGGCAGCCGCAGCAGCACGGGTGCTTCCCCCCGCCACCCGAGCTGGCAGCGAGGGCGAGGCCACGGCGGGTGGCCCGCTGGCGCCACCAGCGGCAGCCGCTGCGTCACCCAAACCCGCCGCCTCCTGCATCTGCACGTCCCCCACGTGGTCAACGATGGCAGCACGTTGCCCACGCCGTGACGCCGCCGCGCCAGCGCCACCGCCCGCACCGTCCTGCCCCCCCGGCGTGGTCAGGACCCCAACCTGGGAGCCGGTCTGGGCCCAGGGCGACTGCCCCTGGCGCTGCAGCTCCTGCTGCTGCTGGTGCTGTACCCGCCGTTGCTGCTGGTGGGTGAGGCCCGCCAGGTCGGCCAAGTACCGCCGCATCCCAGCGGGCTGCTCCTGGTCCGGCCCGGCGGTTGCCCGCTGTTCCACGGGCGGCAGGGGCGCGGGAGCGCCACTGTGCTGGTGCTGCGCGCCAGCCGGCCCAGCATCGGCAGGGCGAGGCCTGGCCGCCAGCGGCCCCCCCACGCCTGCCGACGGCTGCCCCATGCCACGCCCTTCCGCTGCCGCCGGCTGCTGCGACGAGGGCTGCTGCAGCGCAGCCCGCAGGGCAGCCGCAGCAGCACGGTTGCTTACCCCCCGCCCCCAGAACTGGCAGCGGGGGCGAGGCCCCGCTGTGTGGCTCACTGGCGCCACCAGCTGCAGCCGCCGCGTCACCCAAACCCGCCGCCTCCTGCATCTGCACGTCCCCCACGTGATCAACGACGTCCGCTGCGGTCGCCCTGGCAGCCGCGGGCCTCGCCTCACCCATGGCGTTGCCACCCAGGTCGGCGAACCCCGGCTGCCGCCGGAGCAGGGCTGCCTGCCGCAGCTGTGGTGGCAGTCCCCGCCGCCGGGGGGGCGCCACGGACCTCCACCTGCATGGGCTCCTCACCGGGCATCTCAAACTTGGCACAGTGCAGGTTAGAGAGCTGCGGGTCCCAGGCGGGGGCCCCGCACACAGGCAATGATGTGGTTGGTGATGCCTTGGCCTGCGGGGGCCTGGGGCTCCCCCCTGGGGCCCACCGATTTGGCGCACTGCTCTGACACCACATAAAGCACACGCCAGGTTAGAGGGGTCCGAGGTGGTGGGATAGCCGCCCGCCTGCAGCACCAAATCAGTGCGACCGCGGAAAGCCCCCCACCCAGGGCCCCCTACCATCTTGAGCGTGACGGTGTAGGTGCCTGGAATGATGGGCCGCGTGTCCACCGGCACGTGGACCGTGAGGACAGCCTGACCGCGCTGGAGCGGTACAGCCAGCGGCGACATGCGCACGAGCGCCGCTGTGAAGGCTGCTTTGCTGGCGCCGGGCGCGCTCCGGCTGAAGGCCAGCCCCGCAAACGTGCGGGAGGGCCGGCCTGTGCTGTGCAGAGAGTGGCCCTGCAAGAGCTGCGGCTGATTGCCCTGCCTGCACATGGCTGTCCAGCACTGACAACGCAGCGCTGGTCACTTCCCGGACGCCGGCGGAGGACAGCTGCTCGCCCTCTGGGAGCCCCGTGGCGGCACCCACCAGAAGGACTGGGTAGGTAGGCAGACTGGGGCCCTGAGGCTGCGTCGTCAGGTCCTGCACGCCGTGCGCCCGGCTATGCGTGGACAGGGCAAGGTGGAGCTGCAGCCCAGGGCTGAAGAACGGGCTTTTTTTTTAGGAAACATCCTTACAAGGGCTGGCAGCGTTGCCCCCACCTGCAGGGGTGCGGTCCGCTGCCAGCTCTGGCAGTGGGCGGCGATGTCCAAACGCCGGCCCCCCACCACAGCACTGCGTGGGGCTGCGCGGCCGCGCCGTGTGTGGGTATGCTGTATGGCTGGTGTTGGCCCCGGGCGTCTTGGCTGCACTGAGACACCCGGCGAAACCGCCCAGGATTACCAGCAGCTGCATAGCTACCCAAGATCAGCACTCACAGGGCAGCACAGCAGGGCAGGCGCCAGGCATCTGGGCGCCAGGCAACAAGGGCCACCCCCCCCAAAAAACAGCCAAGTGCTGCAAGGCACCCCCGACCGCCACACCCAAAGCACCCTGCTGCCCGCGCGGATGCAAATGACCAACCACAGAGGTCGATACGCCGCCTGCTCCAAGCTGGTGCAGCTCGGTGCTCGCCGAGATGTTAAGATGCCGACGAGCAAAATGTCGCCAACTCCACGGCGGACACTCCTGAACCGCCAGAATCCTATTCCATAGCGTGTCGAGTGCCAAAGCACAAGCCGGCATAAGGCTGAGAAGGGCGCTGGAGAGGGGAGTGCCACGCTACAGCTTGCAAAGTGGACGGACGAAAACGAGTGAGCCCACAAACGCAAACCGCTTCACAGTGATCCGTAGGTGTTAAGAAGCCTAAACAGAAGGAAGCAAGTCGAACCTGCGTGAGAAACGATGCCGACAAGTTCAAAGCTGCACAGAGATAGAGGAGGATGCAAGGAGAAGCAATTAGAAGAGGTTTTTAAGTAAAGTAAAGTGC
>JAEHOC010000287.1:0-25328 GCA_016834605.1 Chlamydomonas incerta | reverse complement strand
ACCAGGAGCGGGAGGACGCCAAGCAGCGCCAGAAGGAGGAGAAGGAGGAGGCCAAGGCGCGGGCCAAGGAGGAGGAGGCGAAAGCCAAGGAGGTGCGTGCCGAGCGCGGCCGCATGTGGTGTGGCGTGCGTGGTGTGGTGGCGGGAGGGGAGGGGCCCGCGACTTGGCCTGCCTCGGCTGAAGGGGTGCAATTGTTGGTCTCCAGTCACTGCGTGCGCCGGTGCTGCTACTGCTGCTGCCTTGACGATTCTACCACCTTACGTTCAGGCCAAGCGGCTGGCCGAGGAGGAGGGCCAAGCGCCGGGCCAAGGAGGTCAAGAGGTCAAGGCGGCCAAGACGGCAGCCCAGGCGGGCTTCGCCTCCACCACCGGGCTCAAGAAGAGCCAGAACCTCATGGACGTGAGTGGTGGTGGGGTAGGGGGAGGTTGACCGTGTGTTGTGAGTGTGTACGGGGATTGTTTCGAAACCCAGGGATTTGCAGGGCAGTGAGGGGATTGCGTCAATGTCAACTCGGATCGCTGTGTGAAAAGAGTAGGGAGCTTACCAGCTGCGTTCGCTCGTGCTACTGCAGAACCTGTTCAAGCGCAGCACATCCAAGCCCGCGGGCGCCGCGCACGCCGCCCGCAGCGGCCACCCCGGCGCCTGCCGCCGACCCCGCCGCCGCGGCCGCCGCCGCGCGGCAGCCGCTAGCGCTGGCGCTGACGGCGGCGCGGTTTCCGGGCTGCAGCAGCAGCAGCAGCCGGGTGCGTCGGGCCCTGCTGGCACGCCTCAGCCTCGTGCGGGGACGACGCCGCAGGGCCGCGGGGCGCCGGAGGCCTCTGGCGCTGCTGCTGGCGGCGCGACCGGCGGCGCTGCTGGTGCTGGTGTGGGCGGCGGCGGGGCCGCGCATGATGTTCAACTTCAGCGGGTGGAGCGCAGGTGCGGCACCGGGGCGGATCGGTAGCGGGTGGACAGCGTGAGGGCGTCACGGTTTAGGTAGTCCACGCTCCGTTACGCAGCTTGTCTGATCTATGAGTGCATGCCCCCAGGCATCTAGCTCCCCCTACCTGTATCAACCTCGCTGCGCGCACTGCGCGCAACAGCCCTATTTAAAACCGTCGCTTTGTTCCCGCGCCCTACCCCGCCTGCGCCTGCTGCTCCTGCGCGCACGCAGGGTCCCAGACGCGCCGCGGTGGTGGCGGCGGCGCGGACGCCGACACCGTGCGGCTGCCGCTGCCGGCCGCGCACTGGCGGTGGACTTCAAGGCCGCGCACGGCCGCTGGCGGCAGCAGCGCACCGAGCGCCGCCGCATGCTGGGTGAGGCAGCCGGCGCGGCTGGAGGCCTGGAGGCGTGGAGGGCGGCCGGGAGGGGTCTTGCAGCCTGGGGCGCCGGTTTCAGCTGCTCGCGCTGCAATCTTCGCGCCTTTGCCATGTGATGCACCCATTCATGAAGCGGCTCGAGCTGTCGTACCGCGCGCAGGTGCGGGGCGGGGCCTCCTGGCTGCAACACCAACGGCATTGTACCACAGGCCTCGTCCGCTCGTTCCCTCGCTCAATTTGATCCAACCGGGCCCGCTCCCACACCGCGCCACGTCAACCCCGCTCCTGTCCCCGCTCCTGCCCCTTCGCCTGCAGGCGTGCCGCCCACCTGGGCCCGGCGGCCGGGGCGCGCCCACCGACCTGCGCGCGCTGGCGGCCGCCTATTACGGCGACGTGGGCGCGCTGGGGCTGGAGCCGGCGGCGCTGCGCACCTGGCGCCGCAAGCTGATCGCCTTCCCCAAGGAGGAGTCCGCGCGGCCGCCCTACTACGGCTCCTTCAGCCGGGCCAGGTGCGGCTGGTGGCGGTGTGGGTTGGTGGGCTAGATGGTGACATGTACGGATGATAGGGCCCGCATGTGTTTGGCCGGTGTGCACGGCAGCGGGGTGCTGGTGCAGGCCTGGCTTTGTGCGTACGGTTTACACATCATTCGCTGTTGCCCGGGCCGTGCCTCTCTGCTGTTGCTGCAGCGCCGCGGTGACGGGCCGGCGGCCGTTTGGGCGCGACTGCAGCCTGGACTATGAGGTGGCCTCAGACGACGAGTGGGAGGAGGAGCCGGAGGTGAGCGGGTGTATGTGTGCGTGTGCGGGCGGGGGAGGAACCAGATGGGCATGTGTGTGTGTGTGCATGTTGTGCTGCAGCACCCTCAAGTGGCATGCAGCGCTGGCGTTCGTATAGCCTGACGCGTCTGCGCGCCATCCCGACCTGCTGCCCTGCTCCGCCCTTCCCGCGCCAGGGCGAGAGCCTGTCCGACAGCGGCGACGAGGCGGACAGCCAGATGGGCGGCGGCGGCGGCACCGGCGGCGAGGAGGAGGAGGAGGACGGCTTCATTGTGGGCGATGACCACCTGTCGGACGACGAGGGCGCGCAGCTCAGCGGCGACGAAGGTGCGCCGCGCGCGGCAGGGCCGGCTGCCCGCACGTGGGGCACCCCATGGATGCGCCATGGCGTCTGAGGTGTAAGGTCCCAAGACAAGTCCGAATCCTGACGCTGTGCGCCCTTGCCCCTCGTCGTCGTTGTTTTTCTTACTCCCAAACAGACGCCATGGACGTGGACGGCGCCGCCAAGACGCCCCGCGGCGCCGCCGCCGCCGCCGCCGCCGCCGTGAGCGGCCACGTGCGCTTCATGGACCGCGGCGCCGCGCTGCTGCAGCAGCTGGAGGCGCCATTGACCGCGTGCGCACCAACAGGCCCATCCTGCTGGTGCGCCCGCCGCCGCACCGCCGGCGGGCGGCGGCTGACGCCGGGCTGGCGCGGCGCTCCGCGCCGAGCCGCGGCCGGGCCTGAACACGGGCCTGGATGCGGGCCTGCTGGGGGCGCTGCGCCCAGTGGTGCACCGACCCGACGTGGCCCTGGCGCCGCCGCTGGAGCTCGACGTGTACAGCGCCTACGCCGCCGCCGCCGCTGGCGGCGCCGCCGCAGCCGCCGCAGCCGCCGGCTGGGACGGCGCCGCCGCTGGCGCGGCGGCCACCACGGCGGCGGCGGCGGCGCCAGCCGCCGGCGAGGACGGTGTGGGCCTGGCTGTGGGCGGAGGTGCGCGCTTGTCGGCTGGCGGCGCGGGGGTGGGCGGCGGCAGCGCGGCGCGCGCCAGCGGCGGCGCGCGCGGGCCGCATCGGCGGGCGGCCCGCCCGCCAGTGCGCCGCTGCGGGAGGCCGAGCTGACGGCTCTGGCCGAGTACATGTCCAACTGCCAAGAGACGCGGGCGGACAAGGTGGGACCAGCGCTGCCTTGTACAACTGCTGCCTTCTTTCATGTGTTATGCTGTTGGCTGCTGTGTGCTGGGGTTCCAGCGTGCAGGGGTCCATGTGTTGCGTGTGTTAAAAAAACACGAGAGCGGCGTGTGTGCGTGTGCGTGTGCCCTGTGCGTGTTTCTGCCTCATCTGACGACTGTCGCCCTGCCCACCCCACCACCACCCCACCATCACCCCACATCACCCCACCACCCCACCACCCCACCACCTGCCCATGCCCGCTGCCCATGTGCACACGCACACGCAGATCCTGGAGGGCTTCCTGGCCTCGCTGCTGGCCGCCGCCCCCGGCGCCAAGCAGCCCGCCAAGAGCAAGCTGCGCGAGGGCCATCAAGCGCCTGGGTGCCTGGAGTGCCAGTGCCAAGCGCTGGCTGCTGCACGGCGGCAGCGTCGAGGCCGCCGTCCGCCGCCGCCCTGGCGGCGCAGCAGCAGGCCGCCGCGGCGGCGGCGGCGGCCGCGGCGGCGGCGGCGGCCGCTGCCGCGGCGGCCGCCGTGACCGCGGCCGTGGGCTCGGGTCTGTCGCCGCTAGCTGTGCCCGCTTGGCGGCACGCCGCCGGCGGGCGGTGTTGGCGGCGGCTTGACGCCGCTTGCGGCCGGCGGCGCCGGCGGCATGGGCACGCCTCTCCTGCCGCCGGCCCGCCAGCGCCACGCCCATGCCGCACCTGCGGGCGCCGCTGCCCAGCCCGCTTCCCACGCCGCTGACCGCCCAGGGTAAGTACCCGGCTCCAGCTCGCCACACGGCCCCTGCGCAGCCACGTGCCTTGCGCGCCGTTCGTATGTCACTGGTCGCTTCTATCCGCCGTTCATGGTCCTACTACGCTAGGCCATTCCCTGACTGTTAAAAGCGCTGATCGCTATGTCGTCGCCTGCGCCGCCCTGCCCTGCTCCCTCATCCACCCCGCCAGGTGCACTGCTGCCGGCGCCGGCTTGCACGCCCGCAGACCCCGCCACCGCCACCCCGCACCAGCCGCCGCTGCCCTCGCCCGCCACGCGGCCGCAGCAGCAGCCCGGCGCCGGCGCCGTGCCGCCCTCGCAGCTGACGCAGGCGCTTGCCAGGCTCGCCGCTGAGGCCTGGGGCCGCTCCGCTGCCCACGCCCAGCCCGGCGCCCTCGGCGGGCGGCCGGCACGCCCACGCCATCGACGTCGGGGCCTGGGAAACGGCCGGGTCGGCGGCGGCAGCTGCAGCGGCAGCCGGCAGCCACAGCATCCTTGACCTCTTCAACCGGAGCAAGGCGCGCGTGAGCAGCGGCGGTGGCGCTGCTACTGCCGGCGCTGCGCCGGCTGCTACTGCCGCTCAGCAGCCCATGGCGGGCGCGTCGGCGCCGAACGCCGACAGCGGGCGAGGCGCCGAGGGCGGCGGCGGCGCGGACACGGTCGGAGGCGGCGGGCCAGAGGCGATGGATGTGTGTGGCGAGACGGGGCAAGACCAGCCCGACACCGCTGCCGGGCAGCAGGAGCAGCAGGAGCAGGGGGAAGGGCAGGCCGCGCCCCGTGATGCCGCTCGCCAGGCAGTCGCAGCTGAGCGAGGGCGTGGGCGCGGCCGGAACAATGAACGCGGACAGCGATCGGCGGGCGGTGCGGCTGCTGGAGAGGCGGCGGCGGAGGAGCGCGGGGCGGGCGGCCAGCAGCAGCCGCAGCGGGAGGAGGATGGATGACGAGCAGGAGGAGCAGGAGCCGGCGGCGGCCTCGGGCGACGCTGCGGCGCCGGCTGCCTGTACGGGGGCCCCATCCCGCGTCCCATGTGAGCTGCGGGGACGGCGGGAATGGCTGGGGTACGACTGGCATCGCAGGGGGGAGCGGGATTGATGGAGTCTTAAAGCGTGGCAGACAATGACCCCCTGACGACCTGACGACTGGGGCGGTCTAGCGGAACCCGGGACGGCAGGCGCAGGGGCAGGCCAGCTTTGTTGTGAAAGCGGTCTTAGCATGCATATAGGGCGGCAAATCTTTGCGTTACCGTTCTACTCTAGGGGGCGGGCGGCATGCGGAATCGGCTGGGGGCTACCCGCTAGCTAATTGTACCGGTATGAACATCGTGCGACGATAACGGCAGGGGTTGCATACATTTGTAGGCGCACGAGGCTTGTAAGCCACGGCAGACGGGGTGCAGGACGCGCGGTGCGGATTGACCTCTTGGACGCAACCTCTCACACCCGATCTGGCGCAATGTAATACCGTTTATTGCAAAGTCCAGCACTGGTCCCGCTGCCTTATTGGCGGGGCTTTCTCAGCACACAACCGCCGAGCTGCGTAGCAAAGGCAATGGCAATGATACCACGTTCAGTCATCAGTTTCAACAGCAGTACCGTATCTGTCGTTACAATTGTGTCCTGACGTTGTCGGCATGCCGTGCCCATTCGTACTGTTGCTGTTTGCTCCTGCCACGCAGGCCGGGGCCGCTGCCGCCCGTGCCCGAGTTCGAGCGGCACGGCACGGCACCACCCGTACTGGCGCACCCTGATCGCCTGGATCCTGGGTGGCAGTAGCGGCAGTAGCGGCGGCGGCAGCAGCAAGGCGGCGGGGTGGCACGACGTGCAGGAGGCGGCTGGCGGTGTTTGACGGGCCCGAGCTGCGGCCGCGGCTGCGGGCGGGCGCGGTGCCGCTGGACCTGGCGCGAGGTGGGTCGGCCGGCAGTAGCAGGCAGTAGCGGGGGCAGTAGCAGGCAGTAGCGGGGGCTGTAGCAGGCAGTGGCAGGCAGCCTGACACAACCGCGCGGCGAACGGAGGACAGGGAGGGGAGACAGGTGGGCCAGGCGCCCCGGGCGAGGGCAGGCGGCGCGAGGCGTCCCGTCATGGGTACGCTCAGGTGGTGGCCCGTGGCCGCCATCACCGCTCATGTCGTGTCACAAAAACTCACCCTTGCCCTCCTGCCACACCACGCGTGGGTGTGCCCCGCCGGTTGATTTTGGGAGTGGAGGGACTACCCCTCGGCCCCTGCCTTCAGCATGTTAACCCTGCAACCCGCTCCCCGCAGCGCTGCTGGCGGTGTGCCAGCACCAGCTTCCTGCGCTCGGGCGCCTTCAAGGCCCTGGGCAACCTGGCCGTGGCACTGGTTGGAGGAGGAGGGCGAGGCGGCGGCGGCAGCCGCTGGCGAGCCCGCAACACCGGGGGCCGCGGGCGCCTCGCCCGGCCGCCAGCGCGGGCAGGCGCCTCGCCGGGGGCGGGTCCCGGGCCCAGCGCCGCCAGCAGCCTAGACTCTGCCAGCCGCAAGCGCAGCCGCGGCGTGCAGCAGGAACCGCAGCTGCAGACTGGCCCTTCCGCGTCGCCGGCCTCGCCGGCGGCCGAGCTACAGCCTGAGCCCGGGCCCCAGCAGCAGCCGCAGCTACAGCCGGGGCTGCTGCAGCCCAGCCGCTGCCGGCCGGCGCCCGTGTCGCTGCTGGCGCTGTACCGGCTGCCGGGGCTGCTGCCGGCGCTGCTGCGCGGCGTGGCGCGGTGCGAGATCGCCAGCGAGAAGGACAAGGCGGCGCGAGGCGCGGCCAGGCGCTGGGTGAGTTGGGGCTGGGTGTGTGAGAGGTGGAGGTATGCGAGTTGGAGGGGTGCGCGCGGTTGAGGCGGGTCGGCAAGGCGCTTGCTATGACAGGGTGGCGGGTGCAGGGGCCCGCAGTGTGACCGCAGTGTAAGGTTGGTGCGCACTGCTGCCACACGTGGCCATGTCGTGATGCGCTGACGAGGACGTGTGGCCGCGCGTGTCTGTGCGTGTGCGGCTGCCCCCTTGCAGCGGCGCTGGTTGGGCCCCGGCATCCCGCAGATGCGCAGCAACGCGCCCTTCGCCTACCCAGCGGCGGCAGCAGCAGCGGCAGCAGCAGGGCGAGGGCGGCGGCAGCCAGGCGCGGCCGCAGGAGCGGGTGCGGGACGAGGAGGCGCCACGGCTGCCCGCCGAGGTGCTGGCGGCCGCCCGCCGCATTCCGATTGCAGGCAAGTGCCACGCACACACACAGGCATGCTGCTTTGCAATGGCCACACACGGATTCGGCTAATCATTCGGCTTGGCCTCACAGTGTCCACCTCACGATGTCCGCCTCACTCTAATCACACGCGCCACCCACCCGTACCCCGCGCGCGCAGGTGGCCTCGCAACCCGGCCCTGCACGAGCGCCTGCGCGGCGCCGCCATCCCCGGCCGCCCGCCACCGGCGCCTCCTGCGCCGCCACGGTGTTCTTCGCGACGGCGCTGCAGGGCCTGCAGCGGCTGCTGCGCGACCCGCCACGGCCGTGGTGATGAGCAAGCCGCCCAAGCGGGTGGCGCGCGAGGCGGACGCGGCGGCGGAGGGCCGGCCGGCGCCGGCGCCGGCGTCGGCCGACATGGCCAGCCAATGGGCGGCGCGGCTGTTCGTCAACACCGTCAAGGCCACGAGGGGCGTCCTGCACGAGGTGCGGCGCGATGTGAATGCGGCGCGCGGTGCGGTGTGAATGCGGTGTAAAAACGCACAAACGGAGAGGACAAGGGCGACGCTGTGTGCTAGAGGGCAGGACTGGAGACGCAGCCCACCACGCAGGCTGCCGGCTGCCCCTGTCGCCGCTGCCGCTTACCCGCTCCTGCGCAGCACCTTGCTGAGCGCCAGCTGCCCAACACCCCGTTGCCGAAACCCGGATGTGCTCCCGCTGCGCCCCCCCCCCCCTGCAGGGCACGCGCAAGGGCCTGGTGCAGGTGGCGCTGGCGCTTCTGGAGCACCCGCACCTGCAGGCCGCACTGCCGCCGCCGCCGCCCTCGCCCGAGGTAACGGCGGAGACGGAGGCGGAGGAGGACGTCGTCGCCAGCAGCAGCAGCCGGCGCAACCAGGCCGCTGGCGGCGGCATGCTGCGGGCGCTGGCGGCGGCGCTGAACGGGCAGGACCCCGCGCACGCAGCTGCCGGCGGCGTGTGTGGCGCTGCTGGTCGGTGAGCTGGAGCACGTGGCGCAGCGGGCGCTGGAGGCGGCGGCCAGGGCGGAGCGGGCGGCCGAGTGAGTGGCGTGGACCCGTAATGCGGGAGACGGAGGGCGGGGCGCGCCTACAGAGCCACAATGCACGGGGCTTGCTCGTGCCGTTGAGATTTGCTGAGGCGGCTTGACCACTGACATACATATGGTAGTGACGTGTGACTGCTACTACGGTACCGAGCGCATGACCGCGGCGTTGCATCCCACCTTGGCCATGACAGGGCCGCCGCCGACGGCGACGACGCGGACGCACTTGACGAGGCCCCCGCGAGGCGCTCCACACGCCTGCGCCGCCGCCGCGCCGCGGCAGCGGCCCGCCCCGGCCGCCGCCGGCGAGGACGGCGCCGCCGCGGCCCCTCCTGCCGCGTCGACTCCGCCTCCGCCCTCCGCCGACTTCGGAGGGTGCTTATCAGGTGGACAAGTGCACGCGGGTGCGGGTGCTGTTGGCGCTGCACGCTGCGGAGCGGGCGCTGAGGTTCCTGCGCGCCGAGGCCGAGGCGGCAGCGGCGCCGGGTGCTGCCGGCGGCGGCGGCGGCGCAGGCGGCGGGCGGCGGCAGGCGCTGCATCAGCAGGAGGACACGGTGGCGGCGATACGGCAGCTGCTGGAGCAACTCGGGGTGGGTGGTGCGTTGCCGCGGCTGCCTTATCCCACAGCACGTGCGGCGGACTGCAGCCTTAGCCGCATCGATGGGCGGAGCGTGTGCGTGCGTCTGCTGCCCGGCCGCGCCCCCGCTGTGTCCATGTCCCTCGTGCACACCGTCCCCTAGCCCGGCTGCGAACTGCCGCTCCAACCTGATGTGTCTTCCCCACCCACCCATCCATCCATATATCCGCTCGCCGCCCACACACTCCCCTGGTAACCGCAATCCCCACCCCCCCCCCCCCGCCACACCCACACGTACACACGCCCGCCCGCAGGAGGCCGCCGACGCGCTGTCGCGGCCGCACGACCCGCAGCTGCAGCAGCTGGCATCCGCTGTGGGCTGCCTGGCGGAGGACCTCACGCAGCAGCAGCAGTAGCCGCGGCGGCGGCGGCTGTAGCTGTGGCAGCACCAGCGATGGCGGCGTGTTACAACCCTGTAGCAAGCGATAAGGCATGCTGTTGTGTGTGACTAGGACCAATCGCAGAAGGCTGTGACTGTGGCTGTGTATAGGGTAGGGAAACAGACATGCGCACAGGGGCCAGAACACCACCGTGTTTCTTCATGATGGGGCTCCTTGAGCCGTGTTTGGGCGGTAAGCTAGTGCGGACAGAGGCGGAGCCGGCGCATGTGTGAGCGGGATGGGGCTGGCAGCGGAAGGCAATCCTTCCGCAACTTTGGCGTTGGTATTGCATCCGCATGTGCGCTGCATATAGTAGGCGTGTGTGCCGCGAATGTTGGACGAGTTGCATGTCTGCGGCTCGAGGCATTGGGGGTGCTTTCAAGGGACGTACGTGCACATTCAGCGCCAGCCATTAAGTGGCGCTGCAGAAACATGGCGAAGGGGTAGAAGTATGCCCTCTGTAATCGTGCTTGCGACTCATGCGACACGTGGACTTGCACGGCAGCATTGCGGCTGCTGAGGAGTGTGCCGGTGCCGTGTCAATCTTGCTTGCGAAGCGCTTGACTCATGCGACACCATGCATGCGCCGTACGCGTGCGGTGGTAAGGGCTGTGCCTGCAGTTCATGACCCCTGAAAGCTGGAAATGGATGACCCCTCCCGCGCCATCTACGCCCGGAATTTTCCTAGGGGCACGCCCCCCAAAACCCCCAAACCATCTACGCTCTCTGTCTAAATTACCGCCAAATCCGCCCAAAACGTCTACGCTCCGTAGATGCGTTGCCCCAAACCCCAACAAGGGGTGTCAGCTTTGTACAGCTGGAAAATGGGCTGAGCCCCCGTACGCTTGGGAGCTAGTAGGCATGTAACGGCCCCAGAGCCTCATGCCCCTACGAAGCTGTCACAGGCGCGTGGCTAGGGACACCCGGGTTGGGGATTTCCCGCACCATCCATGTGCGTGCCTTGGCACGTTACCAGACACCTCACGCCTTTTTCTAGCCTCCTGCCATAGGCAATACCCCTACGGCGCCCCACGCTCAAAGGGCTAGGCGCGGGGCGGGGGGCTTCTCGGCATTCTGGCGCGTCGGCAGGCATTGGCTCGGCAAGTCGCGCAAAACTTCCGATATACATCCCCGATTTGCTTGCCGTCAACATATTTTACCTTATAGACTGCATATAAGCGGGCAACGGATGCTTTCCTCGCGACCTCGCGAAAGTCAATTGTCCCTGGACGCGCGAAGGCACTTCTCGCTCCGCCCGAATTTTCCCCCGCCACCTATTTACATGCAATAGGCATTAACAAATCCTAATACGTAGCAGTCGCGGTTTGCGCCAGTATGCTATGTTTTGCCGACGCAGCCACGCACGCAGCCACGCAGCCACGCACGGACAGGGGTGTCCCTGGGGGGCTTCGCCCCCCCCCCCCCCTGGTGTTAAAAATGGGGGTGGGCGAAGCTGGGGGGGCTCAGCCCAACAGCCCAAAAAAACTTTCTCCGCCTTCGGCGGATTTGGGGTACATTTCTACAGCGCAGATGGAAGATACGAGCACTCACTGCCACGGATGTTACACGCATTGCGGAAGCCCGAAAGCTGCCAACGTGCACCGCATGTTGCCGGATATGACGCCGCCCAGTCGCGGCGAGCTTCCGCGAGCACTACGGTACGTCGGTACTAGCCAAAACACACAGCATTAATCGCTTCCCACGTAGTTCCGGAGCTCAACGCACAGGATACAACGGCTCTAACTCCAGCGCCGCGGCCCTTGCCTCCTATCCTAGCAGCCCACCGCCCCACCTTCACGCCTTCATGGTCCCCCACCCATGCCGGCCACGCCATGCCCCTGGAAGTCTGGGATCGGTCGTCTCAGCGCACATGTGACGGGTCACAACGCGGAGAGCTCCCCGCGGCCCTGCGCTTGCCACTCCGTCGCCCCGCCGCCGCCGGCCCCGCTGCCTCACCGCCGCAGCCGCAGCCGCAGCCGCAGCCACCGCGCCGCCGCAGCACCACCACCCGTGCCGCCGGTCGGTGCGACAGCGGCGCGCTGCCGTACTGCACCGACCCCATGCCGCCGTACTTTGCGGCGAAGCGGTTGGCCAGGTCGGTCATGGCGGCGTCGCCCTGCGCCAACCGCCGCGCTCGCCAGGGGCCGCCCTCTGTCATCACCTGCCGCACATGGCCCACGTGGCGGCACGGGGGTTAGGCGTTGTCGAGTCGGGCCATGACCCTCGACCCCGACCCTGCACACCGCCGCAACTCAGCAGCCCGGCACTCACACACACTGGGATTCACCTCCCCCCGGGCATGCCAACCATCACCCCGGCTGTGCGCGCAGGACTCCACGCCAATGGATTCGGTCTTGTTCAGCCTCATGACTTAACCCACAATCTCCACGTCGCTGCGCTCGCCAACGACCATAATCTCGAGCCAAGTCAACTGCCCAAGTCAGCCAACTGCCACAGTAGCCCCGAGTCATGTCCCCTTGGGGCCTGGCTGCATCCTGCCCAGTCCTGCCGCGACCAGCGGACATGGCGACTCAAGTGATGTTAATGAGAGCCAGCATGTCTTGGGCTTCGTGGCCCGAGGAGTTCTGTAACGGGGAGGCGGGGGGCCGCGGGGGCTTGCCGCCTGCAAGTCCGGCACGATCCCTTGCCCACGGCGTTTGGCCGCACAACGGCATTATTGATTAGGGGGGAGGCAGGCGCTGACGGCTTGGGTGGGCGGCGGGTGTTGTGTGTGCTGGGGGGTGGGTGGGAGGGGATGGGGGCATGGCACACGGACCTTGGCCGCAGTACGCCCGTGTGCGTGCAGCCCAGGCCCGCCCGCACAGCCATAGCATGCCTATGCACTGGTCTATGGATGGTGTGGCCGGGGGAGGCAGGCGCTGACGGCTTGGGTGGGCGGCGGGTGTTGTGTGTCAGTGTGTGCTGGGGGGTGGGTGGGAGGGGATGGGGGCACGGCACACGTATTGCACATATATACGCAATGTGCCGAGCGTACATACCAGTCCGGCGACGTTTTACATGCGTGGTGTGGGGAAAAGTGGGTTTGGGGGCAGGGTGTGTGCGCGGAGCCACAACCAGACGGAAGATACATGCATCCCCAGACCCCATTTCCTGGAATCTGGAGGTGGCCCACTCACGTATTGCACATAGACCAGTGCATAGGCATGCTATGGCTGTGCGGGCGGGCCTGGGCTGCACGCACACGGGCGTACGGCGGCCAAGGTCCGTGTGCCGTGCCCCCATCCCCTCCCACCCACCCACCCACCAGCACACACAACACCCGCCGCCCACCCAAGCCGTCAGCGCCTGCCTTCCCCGGCCACACCATCCATAGACCAGTGCATAGGCATGCTATGGCTGTGCGGGCAGGCCTGGGCTGCACCCAAACGGGCGTGCGGCGGTCAGGATCTGCGTCCTCTCACATCATCAACTGAGCCTGCACCTTCTTTCTCTCGCCACGGCGCCTGCATGCCCTCCGCCCGCCATGCAGCCCTGGGGTCGGATGCCGCGTTCGTGCTTTGCCATTATCACTGCCCCTCCCGCAGCGCGTGAGCGCAGGGAGCGGCAGGGGCCGCCGTGGCCGCGGGGGGTGCCGAGTGTGCAGCACGAGCGCGCACAAGGCGCGTGTCAGCGCTGGACACCGCTGAGGACCGGCGCGCTTCATGCACACTCTCTAGTTACCCACGCTGTCGTTCCAGTCATGAGGGATAGCGAATTCTCGAGCGCGCGAGGGAGCGACGGTCGCATGCGTATTGTTGACTGCGAGATGCCTCCGTTTCGCCGCCGGCAACCGCAAGCATGCTCAGTTGCTTGTGGGCAGAAGCATAGCGACTTGGGGATGGTACGCAGAAGGCGCTATGCAGCGGAAGCAGCTTGCGAAGTTTTTGCTCGCGCGACTGCACTATCTTACAGGTAGTGGGGTTGTTTCGGTGCTGAGAATTATTGTGTTGACCGGCCCAACCCCACTGGGCGTCGGGTCGGATGAATAGTCTCACCCCACTCCCAATGGGTGCCTTACCGAGAGAGTTGACTGGTCCGAGAGCCCGCAAGTCTGCCAGCAGTTTTCTCGCGATTCCAGCCTGCCAAACAATTTCGCTCGTTTATAGTCTGTGTTGTAACTTCACCAATAACGAGAGAACGGCATATTGAGGACGCACGTAGTCGCAGAGCCTCCTTGCGCCCTCGATTACGGGTGTTTCAAGCCCTTATGTCTTGAGCCCTTGCCAGGGCGCCAAGCGATTTGGCCACGCCGACACTGCACCAAGATGGACGCGAATCTGCTACAGCAGCGGGAGCAGCTGCGCACAGCCCTTAGCGCCTATGGGGCTGACGTGAAGAGGTTCCAAGACATCGATCTGGACAAGTTGTGGAACAGCCGCTATTGCAGCGTCGACGCATTGCAGGAGGCAACTCGCGAGGGCCTCACCGCCGCAGAGCTGCCGCCTGGCCTTGTGGACCATATCTCAGTGCGGAAAGGTGCGCAGGTTTCGCGCTGCTGCTGCCGATCATATCGACCCTAAAAACGCAAAAAAAAACGTCTATAGTCTTCCTTCCTTGGAAATGCACCAGCAGCTGTGCTTCTCGTTTCAGTGGCCATTCCTTCCGGTGCACCTGGGTTGCTTCCTAGGAGGGTGATAGCCGTGTGGGGCCGCGCGCGCCTAAGCGACTGAGCGGCACTGTTGGCAACGCGAGGAAGACGCAACCCCCCGCTCACCCCGCCGCGTCTAACGCACTCCTCGCACCCAATCCCGCACCCCACACCTGGGCACCGAGCACGTACAGCGGCACAGTTTTAATTCTGATTGTGCCACCCGCCGCTCCCAGGTCGTGTAACTTCGGCGACTGGCCTGGGCACGGAGGGCGCGGCAGCCGCCGGTGAGTGCATGAGCGTTGAGAAGGGTTTTACTAGAGAGAGAGGGGCCTGCCCACCGGTGGCTCGACCTGAGCAAAGCACGAGCTCTAGCCCGTGGCAGTAATGCAGTTCGCAGCTGGGCTACCACGAAGAGCGCAGCGGGGGTGTTGTTTGCGCGTGGCACCTAAGCCCAGCCTTCCGTCTCACCAATATCCATTCTGCTTTCCTCCCTCTGCAGGCTCGCTGCCTGCGACGGCCGGTGAGCGTTTCCGCGATGCTGTTGCGCGGTTGCTGTGAGCTGCGTCGGTCCCGCTGACTCGGTACAACCAGGTCAATAGGCTAGGTCTTGTGACGGACATTCTTGGTTGTCTAGCGTACCGCCCCCGGAGAGAGTTTTGCTGGGGGCTCTCGCTTGCATGTTTGGCGTGATTGCTTGAATTCAACATGCTGGATGTTCGGATGCTTGGAGTGCAGCCCCTCCCTGCACCAGAACCCTGCGCGCCATGATCATCCACAGCCCCGCGCCACGCCCGGCACTCCAACCCCGTGTGCACCACCTGGATGGCACCCCAGCACTTTTACCCTTGCCGTCCTGCTACCCGTTTGTTTATCATCCAACTTCACCCGCACACGCACCTTTTTGCATGGTCCTGCAGCGATTGCAAATCCTCTCATGCAGGTGCCTCAACCCTCTATCATGCCAGCTGTTACATGTGCACACCTGTTGCTGTAACCTGTCTTTACGGCGGCACTGATCGATTTGCGGGATATGCTGATATGGATGGCCGGTCCACCCTGCCCCTGCCCACCCTGCCCTGATCCCCTGCCCGCCAATCCAGGTAACAACGCCATCAGCAGCGCGCCAGGCCCAGCGCACCAGGGCGGCCAGCAAGTGGGAGGTGGGTCCAGGATTTGTGCTTGATTGCTTCACGGTGCGTGTGCGCGGCGGAGTTGCCGACTGCATTGGGGCGAGCGTGCGGCCAAAAGTGCTGCTAATGAACTGCGGCCCGCATGCGTTTTGGAATCGCTCAGATGTTGTACGAGGACGAGCTCGTTAGCGTCATGACGGGCTAAGCGCAGTTGATACTCAGTAGCCTGCTCTCAGGTGGGAGCAGCGGCCACCCTGCTTACCTGGTCCCTTTGCGGCGCATGCTGCAGCCTCCGCCGCGCCAATTGCTGACGCGCAGCCGCCAGTCACCATGGCGGCGCTGATGGAGGCGATGGAGCGGCAGGCGGCCACGATGACGACCACCGTCAAGGAGGCGCTGGAGGGGCAGGCGGCCACGCTGGAGCGGCAGGCGGCCACGCTGGAGCGGCAGGCGGCCACGATGACGACCACCGTCAAGGAGGCGCTGGAGGGGCAGGCGGCCACGCTGGAGCGGCAGGCGGCCACGATGACGACCACCGTCAAGGAGGCGCTGGAGGGGCAGGCGGCCACGCTGGAGCGGCAGGCGGCCACGATGACGACCACCGTCAAGGAGGCGCTGGAGGGGCAGGCGGCCACGCTGGAGGCCACCCTGAAGGGGGCGCTGCCCGACAACCGGGCGGCCCGGCGTTTCCCAGTCTCAACAGTTGACTGGAACCAGCTGGAGCGGGACTGGGCTGTGGTAAGTAGTGCAGTTGAATGCACGCCAGCCAAACCCCAAGCCGCCCGCAGCTAGCGGCGGTAGACAAGGGCGGCCGATAATCAATTCCTGATTTTGGGGTTGCCAATGACTCGTGACCCGGGGCCCACCGACTGATTTGGAGATTTTGGGGGTGGCGCCACCGGGCCAAATGTTGGCGTGCGTGTGCTTGCCAGCTATTAGATCATAGTGTGTTGACTTCCATGCGCACAAAGCGCATGGTGGTGAACCATGCAGATGCATGTACTGCTCATGCTAGTGTGTACTGGTCTAGCCACACGCTGACGGGCCCGTCCTGACCTGCTCCCTCCTCTTGCGAACTTGGCCTACCTGCTGTGCAGTATCTGACCGAGGTGCCTACCAAGACGAAGGTGTCCTGACTACTTGGGATTGTGGCGCTTGTGTGCATCGTGTGGGTGTGCGCCTGGTGGTTCGGATGGCTGGGAGGCGTGGCGCCTGTGGCGCTGGCTGTACTGGCGCTGCTGGGCGCGCGGTACTGGCGCCGCGCTGCCGACACGACACGGTGGATGTGGGCGGCGGTGTGGGCTAGCCTGTCAGCGGGGGTGCGGGCTGGTGCTGACAGGGCGCACCAGCCCTGGTGGGCGTGCTTCACGGCGGTCTTGCGCTGTGCACAGCTTGCGGTGCGGGCGCTGCTATGGCTCGTGTTGTGGGTCCCGCTGACCACCGGAATCGGCCTGGTAACCGCACTGGGCGACAGCTGGCCGCTGGCTGCAACAATGGTCATCCTTTTGGCACTGGTGGTTAAGGCCGTCTGGCACGGCGGGCTGCCTCCAGCAGACACGAGCGCTAACTTGACGTGGCTGATGGTCGACTTCAGGGTCGCCATGTGCATGTCACTCTTGTCCTGGCACTTCCTGGTGGCGGCCCAGAAGTGTGGAGCGTGGGTGCTGGGGTTGTGGCTCAAGTGCGAGCAGGCGCTGTGGAAAGGGCTGGTCACAGCTGTTTGCTTGGGGCTTCATTTCCTACCGTCCGGAGGTGGTAACATTGAGGCCGAGGCGCTGACGGCGGGGGTGGCTAGCCAATCAGCATGACGGATGTGCCTTGTGTGTCGCTTTTACATTACGGACAATGTGTTGATAGTTTAGGATGACAGAACGATGTATCTATAACCATGCTGCGCATGCATGAAATGTACCAATATCAGTTTGACAGCCGGTGGCGAGTTCAGGACGTTTCGTGTGTTTGTGTGGATGTCGTGTGGTTTGCTGTGTGATGCCGCTGGTGTCAACATGCCGAAGCCTTTCATGCAATAATCTCCCAGGCGCCTGTCGGCTGCGGCCTGCATGCATGGCTATGAGGTCTGCACCATGGTTGCTTTGTAGGATTACAATACTGCATTACAATACTGAGTGGTCTGCGCATGTGCGTGTGTGGTTGGGTGTAGGATTGCGTGTGTCGGATCACACTGCACGGGCTGCCAGACGAGGACGCGTTCATAGGCTAGGCACACAGCACTAAGTACAGGGAGCACGATTGACTCCTTCAAGGCCATGTTCTGTTACAGTGCCATGATGACCGCGGTGCTTGCGGTGAAACCCAGGCGACAGTCCCGACGCTGACAATTGCCGCCACGGGCAACTGCGTCATGAAGGGACAGTCCGACTAGGGCAGGGCCTGTGGCCAGGCGGCCAGCAGTGGGAGAGCCTGGAGCCCCGGACAATGGCTGCTGCTATCACGTTCGCGTTTCGAAAGCACTTCGCTGTCAGGATCCCGACAGCAGCGGGATGGGAATGCATAGAGGAAGTACAGACCGAGGCAGTGGTGGCAATGGATACTGGCATTCATACATACCATATGATGGAAGAGAGACGCGGAGGGCAGCAGTAGGAGGCGCCGCTGTGTGCAGGTGGACACGCGTGCGTGCGGGGGTGGATGCGTGCCGGGTTGCGCGGGGGCGGGGATGCATAGTGGAAGGCCACAGGCCGAGGCGGATGTGACGCCTGCAAATGTGACTCCTGCAGGGGTAACCGTGAACAAAAACTGGCCCGAATGGCAGCTGGCGTGATACGGGGATTGTAACACGCAAGGAAGGGCCTGCATGCGGACCAGTACGTTGGCCACCAGGGCGATGATTTTTGTCGTCAAGTTACAAGTTGCAGCCCAATGGGTTACCAACCTCCGTCAATCCACACCTGTCACTTTATTTGCCCAACCAAACCTGCGTTCGTGCCAAACTAACGTTCGTCTATGCATAAGGTGTTAGATGGGAAAGCGTCAATCCGTGCCAAGGCAACTTGCGAAACGCCGCAACCCATGGGCCTTGCGTGTGCACACGGCTATGCTGAACTGCTCATGCCACAGCCACAAGCCCACGACTCACGAGCTACGAAGTGCGGATCAGAATGCGCCAGACTCAGTCTGCCCAGTGCCCGTATCATGTAGATGGCTTTTGGCCCCCGGCGTCTACACAGCGTAGATGACCCCTCCCGCGCCATCTACGCTGCTCCTGCGCGCACGCAGGGTCCCAGACGCCGCGGTGGTGGCGGCGCTGGACGCCGACGCCGTGCGGCTGCCGCTGCCGGCCGCGCAGCTGGCGGTGGACTTCAAGGCCGCGCACGGCCGCTGGCGGCAGCAGCGCACCGAGCGCCGCCGCATGCTGGGTGAGGCAGCGGGCGCGACTGGAGGCGCGGAGGGCGGCCGGGAGGGGTCTTGCAGCCTGGGGCGCCGGTTTCAGCTGCTCGCGCTGCAATCTTCGCGCCTTTGCCATGTGATGCACCCATTCATGAAGCGGCTCGAGCTGTCGTGCCGCGCGCGGTGTGCGGGGCGGGGCCTCCTGGCTGCAACACCAACGGCATTGTACCACAGTCCTCGTCCGCTCGTTCCCTCGCTCAATTTGATCCAACCGGGCCCGCTCCCACACCGCGCCACGTCAACCCCGCTCCTGTCCCCGCTCTCCCGCTCCTGCCCCTTCGCCTGCAGGCGTGCCGCCCACCTGGGCCCGGCGGCCGGGCGCGCCCACCGACCTGCGCGCGCTGGCGGCCGCCTACTACGGCGACGTGGGCGCGCTGGGGCTGGAGCCGGCGGCGCTGCGCACCTGGCGCCGCAAGCTGATTGCCTTCCCCAAGGAGGAGTCCGCGCGGCCGCCCTACTACGGCTCCTTCAGCAGGGCCAGGTGCGGCTGGTGGTGGTGGTGTCGTGGTGATGTGGCTAGATGGTGACATGTACGGATGATAGGGCCCGCATGTGTTTGGCCGGGTGTACGGCGGCGCGGATGCAGGTGCCGAGCTGGCCTTGTGCGTACGGTTTACACATCATTGTCTTGTTGCCCGGCCGTGCCTCTCTGCTGTTGCTGCAGCGCCGCGGTGACGGGCCGGCGGCCGTTCGGGCGCGACTGCAGCCTGGACTATGAGGTGGCCTCGGACGACGAGTGGGAGGAGGAGCCGGAGGTGAGCGGGTGTATGTGTGCGTGTGCGGGCGGGGGAGGAACCAGATGGGCATGTGTGCGTGTGTGTGCATGTGTGCTGCAGCACCCTCAAGTGGCATGCAGCGCTGGCGTTCGTATAGCCTGACGCGTCTGCGCGCCATCCCGACCTGCTGCCCTGCTCCGCCCTTCCCGCGCCAGGGCGAGAGCCTGTCCGACAGCGGCGACGAGGCGGACAGCCAGATGGGCGGCGGCGGCGGTGGCGCCGGCGGCGAGGAGGAGGAGGAGGATGGCTTCATTGTGGGCGATGACCACCTGTCGGACGACGAGGGCGCGCAGCTCAGCGGTATCAGCGGCGACGAAGGTGCGCCGCGCGCAGCAGGGCCGGCTGCCCGCCCGCACGTGGGGGCACCCCATTGATGCGCCATGGCGTCTGATGACGTGTGAAAGTCGTGATGCCCGGAAAGTGAATCCGCCTGACGCTGTGTGCTCTTGCCCCTCGTCGTCGTTGTTTTTCTTACTCCCAAACAGACGCCATGGACGTGGACGGCGCCGCCAAGACGCCCCGCGGCGCCGCCGCCGCCGCCGCCGCCGTGAGCGGCCACGTGCGCTTCATGGACCCGCGGCTGCAGCAGCTGGAGGCGGCCATTGACCGCGTGCGCACCAACAACAGGCCCATCCTGTTGGTGCGCCCGCCGCCGGCGGCGGCGGCGGACGCCGGGCTGGCGGCGGCGCTCCGCGCCGAGCCGCGGCCGGGACTGAACACGGGCCTGGACGCGGGCCTGCTGGGGGCGCTGCGCCCAGTGGTGCACCGACCCGACGTGGCCCTGGCGCCGCCGCTGGAGCTCGACGTGTACAGCGCCTACGCCGCCGCCGCCGCTGGCAGCGCCACCGCAGCCGCCGAACGCCGACAGCGGGCGAGGCGCCGAGGGGTGCGGCGGCGCGGACACGGTCGGAGGCGGCGGGCCGGAGGCGATGGATATGTGTGGCGAGACGCTGCAAGACCAGTCCGACACCGCTACCGGGCAGCAGCGGCAGCAGCAGGAGCAGGGGGAAGGGCAGGCCGCGCCCCGTGATGCCGCTCGCCAGCAGTCGCAGCTGATCGAGGGCGTGGGCGCGGCCGGAACATTCAACGCGGACAGCGATCGGCGGGCGGTGGCGGCTGCTGGAGAGGCGGCGGCGGAGGAGCGCGGGGCGGCGGGCCAGCAGCAGCCGCAGCGGGAGGAGGAGGATGACGAGCAGGAGGAGCAGGAGCCGGCGGCGGCCTCGGGCGACGCTGCGGCACCGGCGCCTGTACGGGGCCCCATCCCGCGTCCCATGTGAGCTGCCGGGGACGGCGGGAATGGGCTGGGGTACGACTGGCATCGCAGGGTGGAGCGGGATTGATGGAGTCTTAAAGCGTGGCAGACCATGACCCCCTGACGACCTGACGACCAGGGCGGTCTAGCGGAACCCGGGACGGCAGGCGCAGGGGCAGGCCAGCTTTGTTGTGAAAGCGGTCTTAGCATGCATTTAGGGCGGCAAATCTTTGCGTTACGTCTACTCTAGGGGGCGGGCGGCATGCGGAATCGGCTGGGGGCTACCCCGCTGTATTGTACCGGTATGAACATCTTGCGACGATAACGGCAGGGGTTTGCATACATTTGTAGGCGCACGCGGCTTGTAGCAACGGCAGACAGGGTGCAGACGCGCGGTGCGGATTGACCTCTTGGACGCAACCTCTCGCACCCGATCTGGCGCAATGTAATACGTTTATTGCAAAGTCCAGCACTGGTCCCGCTGCCTTACTCGCGGCGCTTCCTCAGCGCACAACCGCCGAGCTGTGCAGCAAAGGCAATGGCAATGAAATCACGAAGTTTCGACAGCAGTACCGTATCAGTTATACAATTATGTCCTGACGTTGTCGGCATGCCGTGCCCATTCGTACTGTTGCTGTTGCTCCTGCCACGCAGGCCGGGGCCGCTGCCGCCCGTGCCCGAGTTCGAGCGGCACGGCACGTCACTCCCGTACTGGCGCACCCTGATCGCCTGGATCCTGGGTGGCAGCGGCAGTAGCGGCAGTAGCGGCGGCGGCAGCAGCAAGGCAGCGGCGGGGTGGCACGACGTGCAGGAGGCGCTGGCGGTGTTTGACGGGCCCGAGCTGCGGCCGCGGCTGCGGGCGGGCGCGGTGCCGCTGGACCTACCTGGCGCGAGGTGGGTCGGCCGGCAGTAGCAGGCAGTAGCGGGGGCAGTAGCAGGCAGTAGCGGGGGCAGTAGCGGGGGCAGTAGCGGGGGCAGTAGCAGGCAGTGGCAGGCAGCCTGACACAACCGCGTGGCGAACGGAGGACAGGGCGGGGAGACAGGTGGGCCAGGCGCCCCAGGCGAGGGCAGGCGGCGCGAGGCGTCCCGTCATGGGTACGCTCAGGTGGTGGCCCGTGGCCGCCACCACCGCTCATGTCGTGTCACAAAAACTCACCCTTGCCCTCCTGCCACACCACGCGTGGGTGTGCCCCGCCGGTTGATTTTGGGAGTGGAGGGACTACCCCTCGGCCCCTGCCTTCAGCATGTTAACCCTGCAACCCGCTCCCCGCAGCGCTGCTGGCGGTGTGCCAGCACCGGCGGCCCAGCTTCCTGCGCTCGGGCGCCTTCAAGGCCCTGGGCAACCTGGCCGTGGCACTGGTGGAGGAGGAGGGCGAGGCGGCGGCGGCAGCCGCTGGCGAGCCCGCAACACCGGGGGCCGCGGGCGCCTCGCCGGCCGCAGCGCGGGCAGGCGCCTCGCCGGGGGCGGGTCCCGGGCCCAGTGCCGCCAGCAGCCCAGACTCCGCCAGCCGCAAGCGCAGCCGCGGCGTGCAGCAGGAGCCGCAGCCGCAGACTGGCCCTTCCGCGTCGCCGGCCTCTCCGGCGGCCGAGCTACAGCCCGAGCCCGGGCCCCAGCAGCAGCCGCAGCTACAGCCGGGGCTGCTGCAGCCCAGCCGCTGCCGGCCGGCGCCCGTGTCGCTGCTGGCGCTGTACTGGCTGACGGGGCTGCTGCCGGCGCTGCTGCGCGGCGTGGCGCGGTGCGAGATCGCCAGCGAGAAGGACAAGGCGGCGCGAGGCGCGGCCAAGGCGCTGGGTGAGTTGGGGCCGGGTGTGTGAGAGGTGGAGGTATGCGAGTTGGAGGGGTGCGCGCGGTTGAGGCGGGTCGGCAAGGCGCTTGCTATGACAGGGTGGCGGGTGCAGGGGCCCGCAGTGTCGCCGCAGTACAAGGTTGTTGCGCACTGATACCACACGTGGCCATGTCGTGATGCGCTGACGAGGACGTGTGGCCGCGCGTGTCGTGTGTGTGTGGCTGCCCCTTTGCAGCGGCGCTGGTTGGCCCCGGCATCCCGCAGATGCGCAGCAAACGCGCCCTTCGCCTACCAGCGGCGGCAGCAGCATCGGCAGCAGCAGCAGCAGCAGCAGCAGCAGCAGCAGCAGCAGCAGCAGCAGCAGCAGCAGCAGGGTGAGGGCGGCGGCAGCCAGGCGCGGCCGCAGGAGCGGGAGCGGGACGAGGAGGCGCCACGGCTGCCCGCCGAGGTGCTGGCGGCCGCCGCCGCATTCCGATTGCAGGCAGGTGCACGCACACACACAGGCATGCTACTTTGCAATGGCCACACACGGATTCGGCTAGTCATTCGGCTTGGCCTCACAGTGTCCACCTCACGATGTCCGCCTCACTCTAATCACACGCGCCACCCACCCGCACCCCGCACGCGCAGGTGGCCTCGCACCCGGCCCTGCACGAGCGCCTGCGCGGCGCCGCCACCCAGCCCGCCGCCACCGGCGCCTCCTGCGCCGCGACGGTGTTCTTCGCGACGGCGCTGCAGGGCCTGCAGCGGCTGCTGCGCGACCCCGCCACGGCCGTGGTGATGAGCAAGCCGCCCAAGCGGGTGGCGCGCGAGGCGGACGCGGCGGCGGAGGGCCGGCCGGGCGCCGGCGCCGGCGTCGGCCGACATGGCCAGCCAATGGGCGGCGCGGCTGTTCGTCAACACGTCAAGGCCACGAGGGGCGTCCTGCACGAGGTGCGGCGCGATGTGAATGCGGCGCGCGGTGCGGTGTGAATGCGTGTTAAAAACGCACAAACGGAGAGGACAGGGCGACGCTGTGTGCTAGAGGGCAGGACTGCAGACGCAGCCCACCACGCAGGCTGCCGGCTGCCACAGTCGCCGCTGCCGCTTACCCGCTCCTGCGCAGCACCTTGCTGAGCGCCAGCTGCCCAACACCCCGTTGCCGAACCCGGATGTGCTCCCGCTGCGCCCCCCCCTGCAGGGCACGCGCAAGGGCCTGGTGCAGGTGGCGCTGGCGCTTCTGGAGCACCCGCACCTGCAGGCCGCACTGCCGCCGCCGCCGCCCTCGCCCGAGGTAACGGCGGAGACGGAGGCGGAGGAGGACGTCGTCGCCCAGCAGCAGCAGCCGGCGCAACAGGCCGCTGGCGGCGGCATGCTGCGGGCGCTGGCGGCGGCGCTGAACGGGCAGGACCCGCGCACGCAGCTGCCGGCGGCGTGTGTGGCGCTGCTGGTCGGTGAGCTGGAGCACGTGGCGCAGCGGGCGCTGGAGGCGGCGGCCAGGGCGGAGGCGGCGGCCGAGTGAGTGGCGTGGACCCGTAATGCGGGAGACGGAGGGCGGGGCGCGCCTACAAGGCCACAATGCACGGGGCTTGCTCGTGCCGTTGAGATTTGCTGAGGCGGCTTGACCACTGACATACATATGGTAGTGACGTGTGACTGCTACTACGGTACCGAGCGCATGACCGCGGCGTTGCATCCCACCTTGGCCATGACAGGGCCGCCGCCGACGGCGACGACGCGGACGCACTTGACGAGGCCCCCGCGAGGCGCTCCACACGCCTGCGCCGCCGCCGCGCCGCGGCAGCGGCCGCCCCGGCCGCCGCCGGCGAGGACGGCGCCGCCGCGGCCCCTCCTGCCGCGTCGACTCCGCCTCCGCCCTCCGCCGACTTCGGAGGTGCTTATCAGGTGGACAAGTGCACGGGGGTGCGGGTGCTGTTGGCGCTGCACGCTGCGGAGCGGGCGCTGAGGTTCCTGCGCGCCGAGGCCGAGGCGGCAGCGGCGCCGGGTGCTGCCGGCGGCGGCGGCGGCGCAGGCGGCGGGCGGCGGCAGGGCTGCATCAGCAGGAGGACACGGTGGCGGCGATACGGCAGCTGCTGGAGCAACTCGGGGTGGGTGGTGCGTTGCCGCGGCTGCCTTATCCCACAGCACGTGCGGCGGACTGCAGCCTTAGCCGCATCGATGGGCGGAGCGTGTGCGTGCGTCTGCTGCCCGGCCGCGCCCCCGCTGTGTCCATGTCCCTCGTGCACACCGTCCCCTAGCCCGGCTGCGAACTGCCGCTCCAACCTGGTGTCTTCCCACCCACCCATCCATCCATATATCCGCTCGCCGCCCACACACTCCCCTGGTAACCGCAATCCCCACCCCCACCCCCGCACACACCCACACGTACACACGCCCGCCCGCAGGAGGCCGCCGACGCGCGGTCGCGGCCGCACGACCCGCAGCTGCAGCAGCTGGCATCCGCTGTGGGCTGCCTGGCGGAGGACCTCACGCAGCAGCAGCAGTAGCCGCGGCGGCGGCGGCTGTAGCTGTGGCAGCACCAGCGATGGCGGCGTGTTACAACCCTGTAGCAAGCGATAAGGCATGGTTGTGTGTGACTAGGACCAATCGCAGAAGGCTGGACGTGGCTGTGTATGTGTATAGGGAAAACAGACATGCGCACAGGGGCCAGAACACCACCGTGTTTCTTCATGATGGGGCTCCTTGAGCCGTGTTGGGCGGTAAGCTAGTGCGGACAGAGGCGGAGCCGGCGCATGTGTGAGCGGGATGGGGCTGGCAGCGGAAGGCAATCCTTCCGCCAACTTTGGCGTTGGTATTGCATCCGCATGTGCGCTGCATATAGTAGGCGTGTGTGCCGCGAATGTTGGACGAGTTGCATGTCTGCGGCTCGAGGCATTGGGGGTGCTTTCAAGGGACGTACGTGCACATTCAGCGCCAGCCATTAAGTGGCGCTGCAGAAACATGGCGAAGGGGTAGAAGTATGCCCTCGTAATCGTGCTTGCGACTCATGCGACACGTGGACTTGCACGGCAGCATTGCGGCTGCTGAGGAGTGTGCCGGTGCCGTGTCAATCTTGCTTGCGAAGCGCTGATGACTCATGCGACACCATGCATGCGCCGTACGGCGTGCGGTGGTAAGGGCTGTGCCTGCAGTCATGACCCCTGAAAGCTGGAAATGGA
>JAEHOC010000286.1:0-25566 GCA_016834605.1 Chlamydomonas incerta | reverse complement strand
TGCTCCGACGGACCGCCGCCAGCGACGCCGAGGGCCCCACGCTGAGGGCTCTGGCGATCCTGCTGCAAGACGTCCCACAGGCCTGGCTGGATGCAGCGAGAGCCCAGCTACACACACAGCCGGCCCCGTCTACTCGCGAGGTGATCCCGCACCATCATCATGCCGCGCATGGGATGGCGCTTGCCCGGCATGGAGTCGATCACTGTGCCCCTTGAAAAGCTGTCAGTCCGCATGGCCACGGCTATGCAGCTGGACAGCATCTCAACACGGCGCGCCGCCTCCATGAGGACTATGAGCGCGCAGCGCAGGGCCTGCCGCTCCGCACCGAGGTCGACGCGAGACCTGCCAGAGGCGGCCGTGAATTCGCTCGGCAACATCAGGGCAACCCTGGAGCGCGTGTGCAGAAGGTGCGCTGGACGGCGCCACTTGAGACTCTGTGGCGGCTGGCCATCGACGCCGTGCGCTGCCAGGCAACTCACACATGCCTACGGCCCGGCGCGAGCGCTGCGGGTGTGGACAGTGTGGCCTCGGCGGCGCCGCCGCGGCTGGCCCCGCCGTGCCACCCCCCAGCCACCGCCACGACAGCATCATTTCTGGGACTGTGCGGTGGCGAAGGCTGTGGTGGCGCAGATCAACGCCAACAGCCCGAGGCACCGCCCATCACCAGGCCCAGCTCTGGCTGGTGCAGGCACCGCCGGGCTACCAGCAATGCGTGTGGGACGTGGTAGCCCTGGCGGCGCTGTCTGCCATCGAGCACGGCCGAGTGCGGCTGCGTGGGATGACACGCGATGCAGCGGCCCAAGGAGACGCGGCGGCGGCAACAGCAGCAGTGAACGTGGAGGCGGTGGCGGCGGCGGCGGAAGCTGTAGGGGTGGATCCCGACCCTGATGAGGTCCCACCCACGCAGCTGACGCCACCGCCGCCGGGAGTCACCCCAGTCCAGCTTGTGTGTGCTCGCGCGGTCGCGGACTTCTGGTCGCGGCTGATGCAGTTCGCACAGCTGGGCGTGCCCCGCAAGGGCTGGGATGACGTGGACGCCACCCACCCCATGCTCGCGGTGTGGGCGGTGAACTGCTGTGCGCGCTGTCGCAGCGCTGTGGAGCTGTGTGAGATGGAGGCCTGAGAGGGAACAGCCCTAACTAGAAGCGCAGGAGCGCTTGGTAGAGCCGCCAATGAGTTGGCGTATGAGAAGGCCCAGCGGGCAGGGTTCGGGAAAGTAGGCAGGCACGGGTACTGGGGCCAGGGTGAGGGGGGCTGTGGGGTCTGAGGGTGTCAGCGGGTTGGGTGCTGGAGCACCTCGGGCCTCTCGGCCTGGACCGGCCTAGTGGCCAAGACGCGTTTGTGGCTGCCCGTAGGCATAGTCTGCCCTGGCGTCGAGTGCTGGTTAGGTTGAGGTCTTGGTCGCGTTAGGCTGCGAGGGTCGCAGGACTCAGCCCCGCAGCCTATGGGTGTCTTGTTGAGCGCGTGTGTGCGTGCGTGTGCGTGCGTGTGCGTGTGCGTGCGTGCGCGTGCGTGTGCGTGTGCGTGCGGTGGTGGGTGTTAGTTGGTGTGCTCTGGTGTGCCTTGCCGCTGCCTAGAGTGGTTAGCCCGCTGGGCCCTGCGGCGTTTTGGTCAGGAGTACCCAGCTGAGGTTACTGGTGTGGCCCGGGGTTGGTGCGTTCTCTCCGGTGGACTCCAGAGCAGGATGCGCTCTGGGCAGGAGAGGCGCGTGGTAGCAGCAACGAGAGCCTGGAGCGCCCGTTGTTTGCTGGTTGTCCCGAGTACTCGATCACGAGACTCGATCAGTCAACCGTGGAAACCGTAGTTACACACACACACACAGAAGTCGATGAGGGTATGCCAACAGGGCAGAAACGGCGGGTTCTCCGCAACTTCGCGCATATGCTTGGGAGACACGCACTACCAGACTATGCGAACACTGTTGCGGTTAGGTCATAGCTGGTGGTGGCAGTGACCTAGGATAAGCTGGTCAAAGACTGGTCATGGGCAATGGTCGGGTCACAGGCAGAGTCGCTCAGATCAACATAGGGCACAGTCAGTCGTGTCCAGGGACCTCTCGCATAGTGCTCTCCAATCGTGTGACTTAGTCTGGGCCGGGCTTGCACTCGGCCCTATACGCTCCCAGTCCTCATCCCACTAGACACGCAAGGGAAGGGGCAGACCGCTCCCCGCTAAGGTAACGACCCCTTGTCAACACTCCCCCGCGGGCTGCACTTCCTATGCAGCAAGCTACCACAACGACAGCAGCATTCTAGCATCGACAGCTTACTAGCCACTGAAGCGACCGGCAAACGTTCAACAACAACCCAGGGCAAAACCGCCAACAGTAACGTAAACAACCAATCGCACCTAGCAAGTAACATCCTCGCCTGCTAGCCCCTGTCACGGCAACACTACCGTCGTCGCATGGCTTCACCAACATTCCAACCTTCTCTCAACAAGCGCATACTTCCCGCCAGCTGCCACCAGTCAAGTCATAAATACCAAGCCTGCAAGTCACGTCTCCAAGACAGTGTCATCGCTTGAAGCCTCCTTTGGCACGCACACTACGCAAACCGTACTCGTGTCGCCTTGCACGCATACACGCGTCGCTGTCCAAGCTGAACTTTCGCCTCCAGGTAGCTACTCGTGGAGCGAATCTCTGCTGTCCGTCGCAGATAAAACTGTGATCACTGAAACTTCTCTGGCGCCCTCACCGCACTCTCAAACTCTGTAACGGCAAACCCGCACGTCTCATGCGTAATGCCCGCAAGTTGCCAAGTCCTGTTATGCTGCGCACACGTCTGCGCGCACGTAACCAAGTTTTCTTCCACAGTCATGCGAGTGCAAGATGCATATGCGCCCACTGCAAAGCAAAACACACAAGCCCCAATACGCTTCCGCTGCTTCTAACTTCTTCCCTCATCAACCCTGGAACCCCGTATGCGCTTACACGAGCCCCATCTGCGCCCGGAACGGCACGAACTTGGCCGGCGGCAGCGGCTTGGTCAGCATGTCCGCCACCATCTCGCAAGTCGGCACGTACCGCACCTCCAGCTCCCCCAGCGCCACGCGCTCGCGCACAAAGTGGTAGAGCACGTCGATGTGCTTAGACTGCTGCGAGTGCATGGGGTTGCGGACCAGCGCCTGCGCGCCCTGGTTGTCCCCCAGCAGGATTGTCGCCCTGCTGCCCAGCACACCGAAGTCCGACATCAGCTTGCGCAGCCACAACGCCTCGCGCGCCGCGAACGCGGCCGCCATGTACTCTGCCTCCACCGTTGAGCCCGCCACCGTCGGCTGCAGCTTGGACTGCCAGCTGATCACCGTCTTGCCCAGCCAGTAGGCGTAGCCGGTGCAGGACCGCCGCGTGTCCGGGTCACCCGCGTAATCCGCGTCCGCGTAGCCCAGCAGCACGAACTCCGCCATCTCGCTCACCCCCGACAGCGCAAGGCCGCCACCACCGCCGTACACGAGACCCATGCCGGCCGTGCCGCGCAGGTAGCGCAGCACCCGCTTGGCCGCGATCATGTGAAGGTCGGTGGGCGTCGCCATGTGCCGCGCGAGGCAGCTCACGGCCAGCGCGATGTCCGGCCGCGTGCAGTTGGCCAGGTACATGAGGCTGCCGACGAGTGCGCGGTAGAGGCCAGCTTCGTCCTCCGTCAGCAGCTGCTGCTGCACGGTGGCGTTGGTCGCACGGTGCAGGTGCAGCCCCTCCGCCATGGGCGTGGCCGTCGGCGCCGACAGGTCCATGCCGTACCGCTCCAGCAGCTCGCGCGTGTACTGCGACTGCTGTAGCAGGATGGTCTTGGCCGCACGGTCCCGCACGATGTCCATGCCTAGGTAGAAGCGCGCGTCGCCGAGATCCTTGATGGCGAACTGCGACTGGAACGACTTCTTGAAGGTGGCGAGCGTCGACACGTTCTCGCCCGCCAGTAGCAGGTCATCCACGTGCACCAGGATGAACACAGCGCCGGCCGCCGTGCGCAGGATGAACAGCCCAGGGTCGGCGTCGGACTCCACGAACCCGCACGACTCCAGCACGGACTTGAGCTTGGCGTACCAGGCCCGCGGCGCCTGCCGCAGTCCGTACAGCGCCTTGCGCAGCCGCAGCTTGAGCCGCGGCCCGCCCACCTCGAAGCCCGGCGGCTGGTCGAATTAGATCACGGCACCTCCGTCCTCCAGCTCGCACGTACAGGAAGGCGGTGTTGACGTCGAGCTGCTGCAGCTCTAGGTCCAGCTCCGCCGTGATGGCCAGCAGCGCCCGCAGCGTCGCCAGCCTGACGGTGGGCGCCCACACCTCGAACACGTCCCGGCCCTGCACCTGCTGATAGCCCTTGACCACAAGCCGCGCCTTGTGCAGTGTTGGCTTGCCGGTGTTGTCGCGCTTGATCTTGAACACCCAGCGCACGCCAAGGGCCTTGCAGCCCCGCGGCAGCTCCTCCGGCTCGAAAACGCTGAGCGCCTGCAGCTGGGCCATCTCCTTCTCCATCGCCTCCATCCACCACTTGAGGTCCTTGCGCGTTAGGATCATCTCGTAGGTGGGCTCGTCACCGCCCGGCCACGAAGGGTCAATGTCAGGCAGCGCGCTGGCGATGACCGCCCACTTGCGCCTGCACCGCCACGGTGACGTAGCTGCCGAGCTTGTTTGGTGGTGAGGCGCGCCGGTTCCTGCCTAACACGGCCTGAGCGGCGGGGCCCCTGCTGGCTGCCCGCCCGCTGCGACGCTGCCGTCGCTGCCGCCTTGGTCCAGCAGGTCGGCAGCGGCACTTGCCGCTGCCTCGGCTGCGCCCACGCCCACGCCCGCTGCAGCCCCGCCATCTCCCTCCGCAGCTCCGGGCTGCGTGATGCTGGTCTGCTGTTTCAGTGCTGTTACTAGCAGTGTTTGTTACTATCCTCCGCCGCCGCAGCTTGCTGTTGCGCGGCGGGCTCCGCCTGAGCCTGGGCTGCTGCGGCTCCCCCGGCTCCTGCGCCTCCCCCGGCGCCTGTGCGCCCTCGGCGCCAGCGCCAACCGAGGCGGCAGCAACCGCCGGCGGACCTGCTACACCCCGCCGCCAGCCGCCGGCGTGCTGTCGTCGTCCGAGTCTGATTCAAGAGTCGGAATGGCGCCGCCGCCGCCGGCGCGTTCCGCGCCCGGCGACTCGTCAAACGTGACGTGCCGGGTCTCCAGCAGCGTGCCCTTGTCCAGCAAGACGCGGTAGTTGCCCTCCTGAGTCCATCCGACCAACCGCCCGCGCTGCGCCACCGGCCCAAACTTGTGCTCCCGCGCGTGCTCCGGCGTCTGCGCGTACGCGATGCTGCCGAACACGCGCAGGTTGCTCACCCGTGGCCGCACGCCGAAGAACAGCCCGTACGGCGTGAGGGGCCGCCCCCGCACCGGCGCGCGCACGCGCAGGTAGCACGCCGCCGCTATCGCTAGCGGCCAGTGCGCCGCCGGATCCATGCCGCAGTCCACCAGCAGCGCGCGCCAATCTTCTGCAGCGTCTGATTGAGTCGCTCCGCCGCGCCGTTCTGCTGCGGTGTGTACGGCGCAGAGACGGTGTGCAGGATACCGCGCTGCTCGCAGTACGACGCCATGTCCTGGTTCAAGAACTCGGCCGCCGCGGTCGCTGCGCAGCTGCTTGAAGCGGCAGCTCCCAGCTGCGTCGCCATGGCTGTCAGCACGCCGATCACGGCCACAGGCAACCGCCGCCTTCTCGCGCAGGAACCGGACAATGGAGTACTTGCTGTAGTCGTTCTAGCAGCACGACAATAAAGCGGCTGCCGTCGCGCGCCGCGGAACAGGTCCGCACACGTCCATGTGCACGAGTTCCAGCAGCCGCTGCGTCTGCACAGCGCGCGGCCGCCGGTGGAAGGGCTGGCGGTTCTGCTAGCCAGCTCACACACTTCGCACCACGCCGTGATTCTCCGCCCACAGCGCGATCTGTTGCCTGGTTACCTCCAGGCCAGTCACCATGGAGGGCAGAAGCTGCATGCGTCCAGGCCCGATGTGCCCGAAGCGGCGGTGGATGGCGTCCACCGCCGCCACGACCGCGCGCTCCGACGCTGTCAGGCCTGCCAGCACGTACAGCTCTTCCCGCCTGGCTGCGTTCGCACCCGCCGCCCCACCACCCACCGTGCCCGTAGCCAGTGGGGTCGACGGGTCGCCCCGTCACAGCTGCGGCTGCGCCGCCTCTGCCTGGTCCGGCCGACTGGTCGTGGCCTCCACCAGGTACACGCCGCCGCCCGCCGTTGGCAGGCCCTCCAGCAGCACTTCGCCCAGCGGCCCACGGCGCGTGACAGCGCGTTCCCCCGGCGAAGGTGGTGCTGAGGCCCGCGTTGTCCAGCTGGTGAATCGAAATGACGCGCACGGCAACTGTCGGCATCAGCAGCACGTTGGAGATGGTGAGCGTCTTCTCCGTACCCGCGACGTTGTGGCTCAGCAGCATGTCGCCCTCCAGCTCCGCCGCCTGGGGCGCACCAGCGCCGAACTGCACGTAGAGGGGCTCCGGCAGGCGCCGAACGACGTACAGGTCAGACGCGTGGGGCGTCAGGCTGCGGAAAGCGCCCGAGTCCATGATGAACACCGCCTTGGCGCGCATTGGCCGACAGCTGCAGGTGCAGCTGCGGGTGCATGGCAAGCGCCGCGCCCACCATGTGCACCTCCCGCATCACGCCGTCCACCATCATCATCACCGGCGGCGGCGGCTGCTGCTGCTGCTGCGGTGCCCGCCGCCGCCACCATCTGCTGTTGGCTGCTGGTACGCCGGCCGCGGCTGCTGGTAGCCACAGCTGCTGATAGGCCTGCTGCGGCAGCGGTGGGAGCAGCAGCTGCTGTGCCGGCTGCATGGGCTGCTGCGCCATCGCCACCAGCTGCTGTGCCGGCTGCTGCTGGTACCCCAGGTACGGCTGAATTGCCGCCATCACCGGCTGCGCCGCCACCTCGCGCGGCTGGCGCGCGGTGGGCCGATTGTTGGGTGGCGGCACGGCACCTCCCCTCTCCAGGTGCGGCGGTTCTCGAGGGTGCTGGGGCAGTCAGCCGAGTAGTGGCCGAACCAGTGGCAGTTGTCGCACTGCACGTTGGGGCGCGTGCCAACCGTTATCTGCATGGCGTTGCTGTTGCCATTGCCGCGGCCTCGGCCCCTGCCACCGCGCCCAGCACCGCCTCCTACGCCGCGGCCACCTTGCCAGCCACCGCCACCACCGCGGCCGCCATGCCAGCCTCCACCGCCACCATCACCGGCTGCGCCGCCGCCGCCGGAGGGCACGCCCGCCGGCGCTGCGGCTTGCGCTGCAGCCAGCACCACCGGCGCTGCAGCCTGGAGGGGCCTGTTGCGTTTGCGCTCGGCCTCCTCGTTCATGAGCACGACACGCATCGCAGCGATGGATGCCGGCGGGTTCATAAGCAAGTAGGACTGAATGGATGCGAAGTCGCTGCGCAGGCCGGCACGGAGGCTGCAGACGACGTCTGCCACGTCCAAACGGTGCTGCGCGCCGAGCCTGTGCTGCAGCTGCAGGGCACGCGCAATATACTTCTGCACCGACTCATTGGCCCCCTGCCGCAAGCTCATCAGCTGCGACTTAAGCATGTTCCGATGTTCCGCCGTGTCAGGCTCGCACAGGTTGCGGACAACGGTGAGCGCCTCATTGGCCGTGTCAGACCTCTAATGAACTCCTTGTAGTCTGGCCCAGTGCGCAGGTAGAATATGGAGAGAAGCTCACGGTCCTTAGACGCCTCCTCGTCGTTGTTTGGCTGCGGTCCGTTCTCCAGGACGTCCAGCGAGTCCTTGCTGAATGCGTACGCCAACACGCCATCATAAAAATCTAGGTAGTTAAGTGGCTTCTCTAGGACTACGATATCGGAGACCTTCATCCTAAAAAACGTGATGACCAGCTCTACTCGTATCGAGATGCTACGCCTCCGCACGAGGCGGGGCTCATAACCTGTTGCGGTTAGGTCATAGCTGGTGGTGGCAGTGACCTAGGATAAGCTGGTCAAAGACTGGTCATGGGCAATGGTCGGGTCACAGGCAGAGTCGCTCAGATCAACATAGGGCACAGTCAGTCGTGTCCAGGGACCTCTCGCATAGTGCTCTCCAATCGTGTGACTTAGTCTGGGCCGGGCTTGCACTCGGCCCTATACGCTCCCAGTCCTCATCCCACTAGACACGCAACGGAAGGGGCAGACCGCTCCCCGCTAAGGTAACGACCCCTTGTCAACAAACACTACTGTGCTGGAGCCTGGCTCCAGCGCTGGTTAGTTGTTCAGGACACTCGATCACGAGGTTCTATCAAGCAACTGTAAACCATAGTTACACACACACACACACACACACACACACACACACACACACACACACACACACACACACACACACACACACACACACACCACACACACACACACACACACACACACACACACACACACACACACACACACACACAATCTCACCATGCCATGGCCGCTCATACTTGGGGGAGGTTCTCCTCGCCAGCGGCTCATACCCCATGACAGCCATAACCGCCTTTGTTGAGCAAGCGCGGGACGACACAAAATCACAGCAACTTAACAAGGGCCACAAATCAGGGTTGGGACTTGGAGAGCCAGGGCTAGGCTGGGAGGGCTGCTTGCCACGACAGAGCCTGGGTGCAATGGCTCCATAGCTGCAGGAGCGGGTCGGTCTCGTGAGCTTAACCAGTGGTCTGAACCGTAACCCATGATGCACGGACTGGCGTTGTGTCCAGGCCGGAGCCGGCACGCAGCTGGGGACACACAGCAAAAGCGCACGCAAGGTCAACACGTCATCTGCACGACCTCAACCACTTCAACCCTCCGCGCACACAACGCTCACTCTAACTGTACGTTTGCCCTCACCATGTATCAGAAGCCTTACGGCCCCTCGGCGAGCTCGCGAGACGAGATGATTGACTGTGACTCGAGGCCCCAAGCTAACCCCGTGCTAACCCTGAACCTAACAATACAACGAGGTGTTTACATCATGCGTGACGTGGTGGAACTAAGTAAAATCGAGGTCTGAAGATGTATCGACAAGAGAAGAATCGTGAGCAAAGCCCCAGCAACAGTCCGGGGCATGCGATGTCTGGCTTCCAGTTTAGTAAGATAGCAACGCATGTTGATTGGGTAGTCTGAAGAGCAGTTGGAGCGCCTGCGCGTGCAATGAAGCCATCGCGACTCCTGACCGGCTTGCACCAAACGCATGCATTTCTAGCCCTCTTCGGAGATCACATGTGCTATCTTGCTAATTTATATCTATATATTCAATTCCTAGAGCCAAAGGTTGCGCATGGGCTCCAATCGAGCCACTTCGTTTGCCCTCACCGGCGCGCTATAATTCTTAGTGCAATGGATAGCTTATAGTCGATTATCAAAGGATAAGCATACTAGTTTTGCGCAAAGCGTGAGTCACCCAGCCCGCCTGCAGCCGCCCCTCCCGCTTGCTCAGTTCACTTCTTTGATGTGCCTCGATGCCCTGGCGCTGCGGCAGGCCTGCGTTGGCAAGTAGCAGTCCGTGGCAGCACTTGCATGTGTGCGTGTGCTCGGACCCCCCTAACTAAGCCCAATTTGCGGCCCTGAGGCCTGCCGGTCTCCACAAATCGTGCCACTGCTCTCATATGCTTATTATGATGTCCATTTGAAGCATGCACAGTTTGGTGGCCATTCTTCGGGACTAGCTGGGTCAAAATCCCGACCCTCACCCTGCCGGTCTAAGGGGAGGAGGGGGGGGAGCCGGCCCAAACCGGCCCTGGGCCAACTTGCCCAGCCCGCCTGCAGCCGCCCCTCCCGCTTGCTCAGTTCACTTCTTTGATGTGCCTCGATGCCCTGGCGCTGCGGCAGGCCTGCGTTGGCAAGTAGCAGTCCGTGGCAGCACTTGCATGTGTGCGTGTGCTCGGACCCCCCTAACTAAGCCCAATTTGCGGCCCTGAGGCCTGCCGGTCTCCACAAATCGTGCCACTGCTCTCATATGCTTATTATGATGTCCATTTGAAGCATGCACAGTTTGGTGGCCATTCTTCGGGACTAGCTGGGTCAAAATCCCGACCCTCACCCTGCCGGTCTAAGGGGAGGAGGGGGGGGAGCCGGCCCAAACCGGCCCTGGGCCAACTTGCCCAGCCCGCCTGCAGCCGCCCCTCCCGCTTGCTCAGTTCACTTCTTTGATGTGCCTCGATGCCCTGGCGCTGCGGCAGGCCTGCGTTGGCAAGTAGCAGTCCGTGGCAGCACTTGCATGTGTGCGTGTGCTCGGACCCCCCTAACTAAGCCCAATTTGCGGCCCTGAGGCCTGCCGGTCTCCACAAATCGTGCCACTGCTCTCATATGCTTATTATGATGTCCATTTGAAGCATGCACAGTTTGGTGGCCATTCTTCGGGACTAGCTGGGTCAAAATCCCGACCCTCACCCTGCCGGTCTAAGGGGAGGAGGGGGGGGAGCCGGCCCAAACCGGCCCTGGGCCAACTTGCCCAGCCCGCCTGCAGCCGCCCCTCCCGCTTGCTCAGTTCACTTCTTTGATGTGCCTCGATGCCCTGGCGCTGCGGCAGGCCTGCGTTGGCAAGTAGCAGTCCGTGGCAGCACTTGCATGTGTGCGTGTGCTCGGACCCCCCTAACTAAGCCCAATTTGCGGCCCTGAGGCCTGCCGGTCTCCACAAATCGTGCCACTGCTCTCATATGCTTATTATGATGTCCATTTGAAGCATGCACAGTTTGGTGGCCATTCTTCGGGACTAGCTGGGTCAAAATCCCGACCCTCACCCTGCCGGTCTAAGGGGAGGAGGGGGGGGAGCCGGCCCAAACCGGCCCTGGGCCAACTTGCCCAGCCCGCCTGCAGCCGCCCCTCCCGCTTGCTCAGTTCACTTCTTTGATGTGCCTCGATGCCCTGGCGCTGCGGCAGGCCTGCGTTGGCAAGTAGCAGTCCGTGGCAGCACTTGCATGTGTGCGTGTGCTCGGACCCCCCTAACTAAGCCCAATTTGCGGCCCTGAGGCCTGCCGGTCTCCACAAATCGTGCCACTGCTCTCATATGCTTATTATGATGTCCATTTGAAGCATGCACAGTTTGGTGGCCATTCTTCGGGACTAGCTGGGTCAAAATCCCGACCCTCACCCTGCCGGTCTAAGGGGAGGAGGGGGGGGAGCCGGCCCAAACCGGCCCTGGGCCAACTTGCCCAGCCCGCCTGCAGCCGCCCCTCCCGCTTGCTCAGTTCACTTCTTTGATGTGCCTCGATGCCCTGGCGCTGCGGCAGGCCTGCGTTGGCAAGTAGCAGTCCGTGGCAGCACTTGCATGTGTGCGTGTGCTCGGACCCCCCTAACTAAGCCCAATTTGCGGCCCTGAGGCCTGCCGGTCTCCACAAATCGTGCCACTGCTCTCATATGCTTATTATGATGTCCATTTGAAGCATGCACAGTTTGGTGGCCATTCTTCGGGACTAGCTGGGTCAAAATCCCGACCCTCACCCTGCCGGTCTAAGGGGAGGAGGGGGGGGAGCCGGCCCAAACCGGCCCTGGGCCAACTTGCCCAGCCCGCCTGCAGCCGCCCCTCCCGCTTGCTCAGTTCACTTCTTTGATGTGCCTCGATGCCCTGGCGCTGCGGCAGGCCTGCGTTGGCAAGTAGCAGTCCGTGGCAGCACTTGCATGTGTGCGTGTGCTCGGACCCCCCTAACTAAGCCCAATTTGCGGCCCTGAGGCCTGCCGGTCTCCACAAATCGTGCCACTGCTCTCATATGCTTATTATGATGTCCATTTGAAGCATGCACAGTTTGGTGGCCATTCTTCGGGACTAGCTGGGTCAAAATCCCGACCCTCACCCTGCCGGTCTAAGGGGAGGAGGGGGGGGAGCCGGCCCAAACCGGCCCTGGGCCAACTTGCCCAGCCCGCCTGCAGCCGCCCCTCCCGCTTGCTCAGTTCACTTCTTTGATGTGCCTCGATGCCCTGGCGCTGCGGCAGGCCTGCGTTGGCAAGTAGCAGTCCGTGGCAGCACTTGCATGTGTGCGTGTGCTCGGACCCCCCTAACTAAGCCCAATTTGCGGCCCTGAGGCCTGCCGGTCTCCACAAATCGTGCCACTGCTCTCATATGCTTATTATGATGTCCATTTGAAGCATGCACAGTTTGGTGGCCATTCTTCGGGACTAGCTGGGTCAAAATCCCGACCCTCACCCTGCCGGTCTAAGGGGAGGAGGGGGGGGAGCCGGCCCAAACCGGCCCTGGGCCAACTTGCCCAGCCCGCCTGCAGCCGCCCCTCCCGCTTGCTCAGTTCACTTCTTTGATGTGCCTCGATGCCCTGGCGCTGCGGCAGGCCTGCGTTGGCAAGTAGCAGTCCGTGGCAGCACTTGCATGTGTGCGTGTGCTCGGACCCCCCTAACTAAGCCCAATTTGCGGCCCTGAGGCCTGCCGGTCTCCACAAATCGTGCCACTGCTCTCATATGCTTATTATGATGTCCATTTGAAGCATGCACAGTTTGGTGGCCATTCTTCGGGACTAGCTGGGTCAAAATCCCGACCCTCACCCTGCCGGTCTAAGGGGAGGAGGGGGGGGAGCCGGCCCAAACCGGCCCTGGGCCAACTTGCCCAGCCCGCCTGCAGCCGCCCCTCCCGCTTGCTCAGTTCACTTCTTTGATGTGCCTCGATGCCCTGGCGCTGCGGCAGGCCTGCGTTGGCAAGTAGCAGTCCGTGGCAGCACTTGCATGTGTGCGTGTGCTCGGACCCCCCTAACTAAGCCCAATTTGCGGCCCTGAGGCCTGCCGGTCTCCACAAATCGTGCCACTGCTCTCATATGCTTATTATGATGTCCATTTGAAGCATGCACAGTTTGGTGGCCATTCTTCGGGACTAGCTGGGTCAAAATCCCGACCCTCACCCTGCCGGTCTAAGGGGAGGAGGGGGGGGAGCCGGCCCAAACCGGCCCTGGGCCAACTTGCCCAGCCCGCCTGCAGCCGCCCCTCCCGCTTGCTCAGTTCACTTCTTTGATGTGCCTCGATGCCCTGGCGCTGCGGCAGGCCTGCGTTGGCAAGTAGCAGTCCGTGGCAGCACTTGCATGTGTGCGTGTGCTCGGACCCCCCTAACTAAGCCCAATTTGCGGCCCTGAGGCCTGCCGGTCTCCACAAATCGTGCCACTGCTCTCATATGCTTATTATGATGTCCATTTGAAGCATGCACAGTTTGGTGGCCATTCTTCGGGACTAGCTGGGTCAAAATCCCGACCCTCACCCTGCCGGTCTAAGGGGAGGAGGGGGGGGAGCCGGCCCAAACCGGCCCTGGGCCAACTTGCCCAGCCCGCCTGCAGCCGCCCCTCCCGCTTGCTCAGTTCACTTCTTTGATGTGCCTCGATGCCCTGGCGCTGCGGCAGGCCTGCGTTGGCAAGTAGCAGTCCGTGGCAGCACTTGCATGTGTGCGTGTGCTCGGACCCCCCTAACTAAGCCCAATTTGCGGCCCTGAGGCCTGCCGGTCTCCACAAATCGTGCCACTGCTCTCATATGCTTATTATGATGTCCATTTGAAGCATGCACAGTTTGGTGGCCATTCTTCGGGACTAGCTGGGTCAAAATCCCGACCCTCACCCTGCCGGTCTAAGGGGAGGAGGGGGGGGAGCCGGCCCAAACCGGCCCTGGGCCAACTTGCCCAGCCCGCCTGCAGCCGCCCCTCCCGCTTGCTCAGTTCACTTCTTTGATGTGCCTCGATGCCCTGGCGCTGCGGCAGGCCTGCGTTGGCAAGTAGCAGTCCGTGGCAGCACTTGCATGTGTGCGTGTGCTCGGACCCCCCTAACTAAGCCCAATTTGCGGCCCTGAGGCCTGCCGGTCTCCACAAATCGTGCCACTGCTCTCATATGCTTATTATGATGTCCATTTGAAGCATGCACAGTTTGGTGGCCATTCTTCGGGACTAGCTGGGTCAAAATCCCGACCCTCACCCTGCCGGTCTAAGGGGAGGAGGGGGGGGAGCCGGCCCAAACCGGCCCTGGGCCAACTTGCCCAGCCCGCCTGCAGCCGCCCCTCCCGCTTGCTCAGTTCACTTCTTTGATGTGCCTCGATGCCCTGGCGCTGCGGCAGGCCTGCGTTGGCAAGTAGCAGTCCGTGGCAGCACTTGCATGTGTGCGTGTGCTCGGACCCCCCTAACTAAGCCCAATTTGCGGCCCTGAGGCCTGCCGGTCTCCACAAATCGTGCCACTGCTCTCATATGCTTATTATGATGTCCATTTGAAGCATGCACAGTTTGGTGGCCATTCTTCGGGACTAGCTGGGTCAAAATCCCGACCCTCACCCTGCCGGTCTAAGGGGAGGAGGGGGGGGAGCCGGCCCAAACCGGCCCTGGGCCAACTTGCCCAGCCCGCCTGCAGCCGCCCCTCCCGCTTGCTCAGTTCACTTCTTTGATGTGCCTCGATGCCCTGGCGCTGCGGCAGGCCTGCGTTGGCAAGTAGCAGTCCGTGGCAGCACTTGCATGTGTGCGTGTGCTCGGACCCCCCTAACTAAGCCCAATTTGCGGCCCTGAGGCCTGCCGGTCTCCACAAATCGTGCCACTGCTCTCATATGCTTATTATGATGTCCATTTGAAGCATGCACAGTTTGGTGGCCATTCTTCGGGACTAGCTGGGTCAAAATCCCGACCCTCACCCTGCCGGTCTAAGGGGAGGAGGGGGGGGAGCCGGCCCAAACCGGCCCTGGGCCAACTTGCCCAGCCCGCCTGCAGCCGCCCCTCCCGCTTGCTCAGTTCACTTCTTTGATGTGCCTCGATGCCCTGGCGCTGCGGCAGGCCTGCGTTGGCAAGTAGCAGTCCGTGGCAGCACTTGCATGTGTGCGTGTGCTCGGACCCCCCTAACTAAGCCCAATTTGCGGCCCTGAGGCCTGCCGGTCTCCACAAATCGTGCCACTGCTCTCATATGCTTATTATGATGTCCATTTGAAGCATGCACAGTTTGGTGGCCATTCTTCGGGACTAGCTGGGTCAAAATCCCGACCCTCACCCTGCCGGTCTAAGGGGAGGAGGGGGGGGAGCCGGCCCAAACCGGCCCTGGGCCAACTTGCCCAGCCCGCCTGCAGCCGCCCCTCCCGCTTGCTCAGTTCACTTCTTTGATGTGCCTCGATGCCCTGGCGCTGCGGCAGGCCTGCGTTGGCAAGTAGCAGTCCGTGGCAGCACTTGCATGTGTGCGTGTGCTCGGACCCCCCTAACTAAGCCCAATTTGCGGCCCTGAGGCCTGCCGGTCTCCACAAATCGTGCCACTGCTCTCATATGCTTATTATGATGTCCATTTGAAGCATGCACAGTTTGGTGGCCATTCTTCGGGACTAGCTGGGTCAAAATCCCGACCCTCACCCTGCCGGTCTAAGGGGAGGAGGGGGGGGAGCCGGCCCAAACCGGCCCTGGGCCAACTTGCCCAGCCCGCCTGCAGCCGCCCCTCCCGCTTGCTCAGTTCACTTCTTTGATGTGCCTCGATGCCCTGGCGCTGCGGCAGGCCTGCGTTGGCAAGTAGCAGTCCGTGGCAGCACTTGCATGTGTGCGTGTGCTCGGACCCCCCTAACTAAGCCCAATTTGCGGCCCTGAGGCCTGCCGGTCTCCACAAATCGTGCCACTGCTCTCATATGCTTATTATGATGTCCATTTGAAGCATGCACAGTTTGGTGGCCATTCTTCGGGACTAGCTGGGTCAAAATCCCGACCCTCACCCTGCCGGTCTAAGGGGAGGAGGGGGGGGGAGCCGGCCCAAACCGGCCCTGGGCCAACTTGCCCAGCCCGCCTGCAGCCGCCCCTCCCGCTTGCTCAGTTCACTTCTTTGATGTGCCTCGATGCCCTGGCGCTGCGGCAGGCCTGCGTTGGCAAGTAGCAGTCCGTGGCAGCACTTGCATGTGTGCGTGTGCTCGGACCCCCCTAACTAAGCCCAATTTGCGGCCCTGAGGCCTGCCGGTCTCCACAAATCGTGCCACTGCTCTCATATGCTTATTATGATGTCCATTTGAAGCATGCACAGTTTGGTGGCCATTCTTCGGGACTAGCTGGGTCAAAATCCCGACCCTCACCCTGCCGGTCTAAGGGGAGGAGGGGGGGGAGCCGGCCCAAACCGGCCCTGGGCCAACTTGCCCAGCCCGCCTGCAGCCGCCCCTCCCGCTTGCTCAGTTCACTTCTTTGATGTGCCTCGATGCCCTGGCGCTGCGGCAGGCCTGCGTTGGCAAGTAGCAGTCCGTGGCAGCACTTGCATGTGTGCGTGTGCTCGGACCCCCCTAACTAAGCCCAATTTGCGGCCCTGAGGCCTGCCGGTCTCCACAAATCGTGCCACTGCTCTCATATGCTTATTATGATGTCCATTTGAAGCATGCACAGTTTGGTGGCCATTCTTCGGGACTAGCTGGGTCAAAATCCCGACCCTCACCCTGCCGGTCTAAGGGGAGGAGGGGGGGGAGCCGGCCCAAACCGGCCCTGGGCCAACTTGCCCAGCCCGCCTGCAGCCGCCCCTCCCGCTTGCTCAGTTCACTTCTTTGATGTGCCTCGATGCCCTGGCGCTGCGGCAGGCCTGCGTTGGCAAGTAGCAGTCCGTGGCAGCACTTGCATGTGTGCGTGTGCTCGGACCCCCCTAACTAAGCCCAATTTGCGGCCCTGAGGCCTGCCGGTCTCCACAAATCGTGCCACTGCTCTCATATGCTTATTATGATGTCCATTTGAAGCATGCACAGTTTGGTGGCCATTCTTCGGGACTAGCTGGGTCAAAATCCCGACCCTCACCCTGCCGGTCTAAGGGGAGGAGGGGGGGGAGCCGGCCCAAACCGGCCCTGGGCCAACTTGCCCAGCCCGCCTGCAGCCGCCCCTCCCGCTTGCTCAGTTCACTTCTTTGATGTGCCTCGATGCCCTGGCGCTGCGGCAGGCCTGCGTTGGCAAGTAGCAGTCCGTGGCAGCACTTGCATGTGTGCGTGTGCTCGGACCCCCCTAACTAAGCCCAATTTGCGGCCCTGAGGCCTGCCGGTCTCCACAAATCGTGCCACTGCTCTCATATGCTTATTATGATGTCCATTTGAAGCATGCACAGTTTGGTGGCCATTCTTCGGGACTAGCTGGGTCAAAATCCCGACCCTCACCCTGCCGGTCTAAGGGGAGGAGGGGGGGGAGCCGGCCCAAACCGGCCCTGGGCCAACTTGCCCAGCCCGCCTGCAGCCGCCCCTCCCGCTTGCTCAGTTCACTTCTTTGATGTGCCTCGATGCCCTGGCGCTGCGGCAGGCCTGCGTTGGCAAGTAGCAGTCCGTGGCAGCACTTGCATGTGTGCGTGTGCTCGGACCCCCCTAACTAAGCCCAATTTGCGGCCCTGAGGCCTGCCGGTCTCCACAAATCGTGCCACTGCTCTCATATGCTTATTATGATGTCCATTTGAAGCATGCACAGTTTGGTGGCCATTCTTCGGGACTAGCTGGGTCAAAATCCCGACCCTCACCCTGCCGGTCTAAGGGGAGGAGGGGGGGGAGCCGGCCCAAACCGGCCCTGGGCCAACTTGCCCAGCCCGCCTGCAGCCGCCCCTCCCGCTTGCTCAGTTCACTTCTTTGATGTGCCTCGATGCCCTGGCGCTGCGGCAGGCCTGCGTTGGCAAGTAGCAGTCCGTGGCAGCACTTGCATGTGTGCGTGTGCTCGGACCCCCCTAACTAAGCCCAATTTGCGGCCCTGAGGCCTGCCGGTCTCCACAAATCGTGCCACTGCTCTCATATGCTTATTATGATGTCCATTTGAAGCATGCACAGTTTGGTGGCCATTCTTCGGGACTAGCTGGGTCAAAATCCCGACCCTCACCCTGCCGGTCTAAGGGGAGGAGGGGGGGGAGCCGGCCCAAACCGGCCCTGGGCCAACTTGCCCAGCCCGCCTGCAGCCGCCCCTCCCGCTTGCTCAGTTCACTTCTTTGATGTGCCTCGATGCCCTGGCGCTGCGGCAGGCCTGCGTTGGCAAGTAGCAGTCCGTGGCAGCACTTGCATGTGTGCGTGTGCTCGGACCCCCCTAACTAAGCCCAATTTGCGGCCCTGAGGCCTGCCGGTCTCCACAAATCGTGCCACTGCTCTCATATGCTTATTATGATGTCCATTTGAAGCATGCACAGTTTGGTGGCCATTCTTCGGGACTAGCTGGGTCAAAATCCCGACCCTCACCCTGCCGGTCTAAGGGGAGGAGGGGGGGGAGCCGGCCCAAACCGGCCCTGGGCCAACTTGCCCAGCCCGCCTGCAGCCGCCCCTCCCGCTTGCTCAGTTCACTTCTTTGATGTGCCTCGATGCCCTGGCGCTGCGGCAGGCCTGCGTTGGCAAGTAGCAGTCCGTGGCAGCACTTGCATGTGTGCGTGTGCTCGGACCCCCCTAACTAAGCCCAATTTGCGGCCCTGAGGCCTGCCGGTCTCCACAAATCGTGCCACTGCTCTCATATGCTTATTATGATGTCCATTTGAAGCATGCACAGTTTGGTGGCCATTCTTCGGGACTAGCTGGGTCAAAATCCCGACCCTCACCCTGCCGGTCTAAGGGGAGGAGGGGGGGGAGCCGGCCCAAACCGGCCCTGGGCCAACTTGCCCAGCCCGCCTGCAGCCGCCCCTCCCGCTTGCTCAGTTCACTTCTTTGATGTGCCTCGATGCCCTGGCGCTGCGGCAGGCCTGCGTTGGCAAGTAGCAGTCCGTGGCAGCACTTGCATGTGTGCGTGTGCTCGGACCCCCCTAACTAAGCCCAATTTGCGGCCCTGAGGCCTGCCGGTCTCCACAAATCGTGCCACTGCTCTCATATGCTTATTATGATGTCCATTTGAAGCATGCACAGTTTGGTGGCCATTCTTCGGGACTAGCTGGGTCAAAATCCCGACCCTCACCCTGCCGGTCTAAGGGGAGGAGGGGGGGGAGCCGGCCCAAACCGGCCCTGGGCCAACTTGCCCAGCCCGCCTGCAGCCGCCCCTCCCGCTTGCTCAGTTCACTTCTTTGATGTGCCTCGATGCCCTGGCGCTGCGGCAGGCCTGCGTTGGCAAGTAGCAGTCCGTGGCAGCACTTGCATGTGTGCGTGTGCTCGGACCCCCCTAACTAAGCCCAATTTGCGGCCCTGAGGCCTGCCGGTCTCCACAAATCGTGCCACTGCTCTCATATGCTTATTATGATGTCCATTTGAAGCATGCACAGTTTGGTGGCCATTCTTCGGGACTAGCTGGGTCAAAATCCCGACCCTCACCCTGCCGGTCTAAGGGGAGGAGGGGGGGGAGCCGGCCCAAACCGGCCCTGGGCCAACTTGCCCAGCCCGCCTGCAGCCGCCCCTCCCGCTTGCTCAGTTCACTTCTTTGATGTGCCTCGATGCCCTGGCGCTGCGGCAGGCCTGCGTTGGCAAGTAGCAGTCCGTGGCAGCACTTGCATGTGTGCGTGTGCTCGGACCCCCCTAACTAAGCCCAATTTGCGGCCCTGAGGCCTGCCGGTCTCCACAAATCGTGCCACTGCTCTCATATGCTTATTATGATGTCCATTTGAAGCATGCACAGTTTGGTGGCCATTCTTCGGGACTAGCTGGGTCAAAATCCCGACCCTCACCCTGCCGGTCTAAGGGGAGGAGGGGGGGGAGCCGGCCCAAACCGGCCCTGGGCCAACTTGCCCAGCCCGCCTGCAGCCGCCCCTCCCGCTTGCTCAGTTCACTTCTTTGATGTGCCTCGATGCCCTGGCGCTGCGGCAGGCCTGCGTTGGCAAGTAGCAGTCCGTGGCAGCACTTGCATGTGTGCGTGTGCTCGGACCCCCCTAACTAAGCCCAATTTGCGGCCCTGAGGCCTGCCGGTCTCCACAAATCGTGCCACTGCTCTCATATGCTTATTATGATGTCCATTTGAAGCATGCACAGTTTGGTGGCCATTCTTCGGGACTAGCTGGGTCAAAATCCCGACCCTCACCCTGCCGGTCTAAGGGGAGGAGGGGGGGGAGCCGGCCCAAACCGGCCCTGGGCCAACTTGCCCAGCCCGCCTGCAGCCGCCCCTCCCGCTTGCTCAGTTCACTTCTTTGATGTGCCTCGATGCCCTGGCGCTGCGGCAGGCCTGCGTTGGCAAGTAGCAGTCCGTGGCAGCACTTGCATGTGTGCGTGTGCTCGGACCCCCCTAACTAAGCCCAATTTGCGGCCCTGAGGCCTGCCGGTCTCCACAAATCGTGCCACTGCTCTCATATGCTTATTATGATGTCCATTTGAAGCATGCACAGTTTGGTGGCCATTCTTCGGGACTAGCTGGGTCAAAATCCCGACCCTCACCCTGCCGGTCTAAGGGGAGGAGGGGGGGGAGCCGGCCCAAACCGGCCCTGGGCCAACTTGCCCAGCCCGCCTGCAGCCGCCCCTCCCGCTTGCTCAGTTCACTTCTTTGATGTGCCTCGATGCCCTGGCGCTGCGGCAGGCCTGCGTTGGCAAGTAGCAGTCCGTGGCAGCACTTGCATGTGTGCGTGTGCTCGGACCCCCCTAACTAAGCCCAATTTGCGGCCCTGAGGCCTGCCGGTCTCCACAAATCGTGCCACTGCTCTCATATGCTTATTATGATGTCCATTTGAAGCATGCACAGTTTGGTGGCCATTCTTCGGGACTAGCTGGGTCAAAATCCCGACCCTCACCCTGCCGGTCTAAGGGGAGGAGGGGGGGGGAGCCGGCCCAAACCGGCCCTGGGCCAACTTGCCCAGCCCGCCTGCAGCCGCCCCTCCCGCTTGCTCAGTTCACTTCTTTGATGTGCCTCGATGCCCTGGCGCTGCGGCAGGCCTGCGTTGGCAAGTAGCAGTCCGTGGCAGCACTTGCATGTGTGCGTGTGCTCGGACCCCCCTAACTAAGCCCAATTTGCGGCCCTGAGGCCTGCCGGTCTCCACAAATCGTGCCACTGCTCTCATATGCTTATTATGATGTCCATTTGAAGCATGCACAGTTTGGTGGCCATTCTTCGGGACTAGCTGGGTCAAAATCCCGACCCTCACCCTGCCGGTCTAAGGGGAGGAGGGGGGGGAGCCGGCCCAAACCGGCCCTGGGCCAACTTGCCCAGCCCGCCTGCAGCCGCCCCTCCCGCTTGCTCAGTTCACTTCTTTGATGTGCCTCGATGCCCTGGCGCTGCGGCAGGCCTGCGTTGGCAAGTAGCAGTCCGTGGCAGCACTTGCATGTGTGCGTGTGCTCGGACCCCCCTAACTAAGCCCAATTTGCGGCCCTGAGGCCTGCCGGTCTCCACAAATCGTGCCACTGCTCTCATATGCTTATTATGATGTCCATTTGAAGCATGCACAGTTTGGTGGCCATTCTTCGGGACTAGCTGGGTCAAAATCCCGACCCTCACCCTGCCGGTCTAAGGGGAGGAGGGGGGGGAGCCGGCCCAAACCGGCCCTGGGCCAACTTGCCCAGCCCGCCTGCAGCCGCCCCTCCCGCTTGCTCAGTTCACTTCTTTGATGTGCCTCGATGCCCTGGCGCTGCGGCAGGCCTGCGTTGGCAAGTAGCAGTCCGTGGCAGCACTTGCATGTGTGCGTGTGCTCGGACCCCCCCTAACTAAGCCCAATTTGCGGCCCTGAGGCCTGCCGGTCTCCACAAATCGTGCCACTGCTCTCATATGCTTATTATGATGTCCATTTGAAGCATGCACAGTTTGGTGGCCATTCTTCGGGACTAGCTGGGTCAAAATCCCGACCCTCACCCTGCCGGTCTAAGGGGAGGAGGGGGGGGAGCCGGCCCAAACCGGCCCTGGGCCAACTTGCCCAGCCCGCCTGCAGCCGCCCCTCCCGCTTGCTCAGTTCACTTCTTTGATGTGCCTCGATGCCCTGGCGCTGCGGCAGGCCTGCGTTGGCAAGTAGCAGTCCGTGGCAGCACTTGCATGTGTGCGTGTGCTCGGACCCCCCTAACTAAGCCCAATTTGCGGCCCTGAGGCCTGCCGGTCTCCACAAATCGTGCCACTGCTCTCATATGCTTATTATGATGTCCATTTGAAGCATGCACAGTTTGGTGGCCATTCTTCGGGACTAGCTGGGTCAAAATCCCGACCCTCACCCTGCCGGTCTAAGGGGAGGAGGGGGGGGAGCCGGCCCAAACCGGCCCTGGGCCAACTTGCCCAGCCCGCCTGCAGCCGCCCCTCCCGCTTGCTCAGTTCACTTCTTTGATGTGCCTCGATGCCCTGGCGCTGCGGCAGGCCTGCGTTGGCAAGTAGCAGTCCGTGGCAGCACTTGCATGTGTGCGTGTGCTCGGACCCCCCTAACTAAGCCCAATTTGCGGCCCTGAGGCCTGCCGGTCTCCACAAATCGTGCCACTGCTCTCATATGCTTATTATGATGTCCATTTGAAGCATGCACAGTTTGGTGGCCATTCTTCGGGACTAGCTGGGTCAAAATCCCGACCCTCACCCTGCCGGTCTAAGGGGAGGAGGGGGGGGAGCCGGCCCAAACCGGCCCTGGGCCAACTTGCCCAGCCCGCCTGCAGCCGCCCCTCCCGCTTGCTCAGTTCACTTCTTTGATGTGCCTCGATGCCCTGGCGCTGCGGCAGGCCTGCGTTGGCAAGTAGCAGTCCGTGGCAGCACTTGCATGTGTGCGTGTGCTCGGACCCCCCTAACTAAGCCCAATTTGCGGCCCTGAGGCCTGCCGGTCTCCACAAATCGTGCCACTGCTCTCATATGCTTATTATGATGTCCATTTGAAGCATGCACAGTTTGGTGGCCATTCTTCGGGACTAGCTGGGTCAAAATCCCGACCCTCACCCTGCCGGTCTAAGGGGAGGAGGGGGGGGAGCCGGCCCAAACCGGCCCTGGGCCAACTTGCCCAGCCCGCCTGCAGCCGCCCCTCCCGCTTGCTCAGTTCACTTCTTTGATGTGCCTCGATGCCCTGGCGCTGCGGCAGGCCTGCGTTGGCAAGTAGCAGTCCGTGGCAGCACTTGCATGTGTGCGTGTGCTCGGACCCCCCTAACTAAGCCCAATTTGCGGCCCTGAGGCCTGCCGGTCTCCACAAATCGTGCCACTGCTCTCATATGCTTATTATGATGTCCATTTGAAGCATGCACAGTTTGGTGGCCATTCTTCGGGACTAGCTGGGTCAAAATCCCGACCCTCACCCTGCCGGTCTAAGGGGAGGAGGGGGGGGAGCCGGCCCAAACCGGCCCTGGGCCAACTTGCCCAGCCCGCCTGCAGCCGCCCCTCCCGCTTGCTCAGTTCACTTCTTTGATGTGCCTCGATGCCCTGGCGCTGCGGCAGGCCTGCGTTGGCAAGTAGCAGTCCGTGGCAGCACTTGCATGTGTGCGTGTGCTCGGACCCCCCTAACTAAGCCCAATTTGCGGCCCTGAGGCCTGCCGGTCTCCACAAATCGTGCCACTGCTCTCATATGCTTATTATGATGTCCATTTGAAGCATGCACAGTTTGGTGGCCATTCTTCGGGACTAGCTGGGTCAAAATCCCGACCCTCACCCTGCCGGTCTAAGGGGAGGAGGGGGGGGAGCCGGCCCAAACCGGCCCTGGGCCAACTTGCCCAGCCCGCCTGCAGCCGCCCCTCCCGCTTGCTCAGTTCACTTCTTTGATGTGCCTCGATGCCCTGGCGCTGCGGCAGGCCTGCGTTGGCAAGTAGCAGTCCGTGGCAGCACTTGCATGTGTGCGTGTGCTCGGACCCCCCTAACTAAGCCCAATTTGCGGCCCTGAGGCCTGCCGGTCTCCACAAATCGTGCCACTGCTCTCATATGCTTATTATGATGTCCATTTGAAGCATGCACAGTTTGGTGGCCATTCTTCGGGACTAGCTGGGTCAAAATCCCGACCCTCACCCTGCCGGTCTAAGGGGAGGAGGGGGGGGGAGCCGGCCCAAACCGGCCCTGGGCCAACTTGCCCAGCCCGCCTGCAGCCGCCCCTCCCGCTTGCTCAGTTCACTTCTTTGATGTGCCTCGATGCCCTGGCGCTGCGGCAGGCCTGCGTTGGCAAGTAGCAGTCCGTGGCAGCACTTGCATGTGTGCGTGTGCTCGGACCCCCCTAACTAAGCCCAATTTGCGGCCCTGAGGCCTGCCGGTCTCCACAAATCGTGCCACTGCTCTCATATGCTTATTATGATGTCCATTTGAAGCATGCACAGTTTGGTGGCCATTCTTCGGGACTAGCTGGGTCAAAATCCCGACCCTCACCCTGCCGGTCTAAGGGGAGGAGGGGGGGGAGCCGGCCCAAACCGGCCCTGGGCCAACTTGCCCAGCCCGCCTGCAGCCGCCCCTCCCGCTTGCTCAGTTCACTTCTTTGATGTGCCTCGATGCCCTGGCGCTGCGGCAGGCCTGCGTTGGCAAGTAGCAGTCCGTGGCAGCACTTGCATGTGTGCGTGTGCTCGGACCCCCCTAACTAAGCCCAATTTGCGGCCCTGAGGCCTGCCGGTCTCCACAAATCGTGCCACTGCTCTCATATGCTTATTATGATGTCCATTTGAAGCATGCACAGTTTGGTGGCCATTCTTCGGGACTAGCTGGGTCAAAATCCCGACCCTCACCCTGCCGGTCTAAGGGGAGGAGGGGGGGGAGCCGGCCCAAACCGGCCCTGGGCCAACTTGCCCAGCCCGCCTGCAGCCGCCCCTCCCGCTTGCTCAGTTCACTTCTTTGATGTGCCTCGATGCCCTGGCGCTGCGGCAGGCCTGCGTTGGCAAGTAGCAGTCCGTGGCAGCACTTGCATGTGTGCGTGTGCTCGGACCCCCCCTAACTAAGCCCAATTTGCGGCCCTGAGGCCTGCCGGTCTCCACAAATCGTGCCACTGCTCTCATATGCTTATTATGATGTCCATTTGAAGCATGCACAGTTTGGTGGCCATTCTTCGGGACTAGCTGGGTCAAAATCCCGACCCTCACCCTGCCGGTCTAAGGGGAGGAGGGGGGGGAGCCGGCCCAAACCGGCCCTGGGCCAACTTGCCCAGCCCGCCTGCAGCCGCCCCTCCCGCTTGCTCAGTTCACTTCTTTGATGTGCCTCGATGCCCTGGCGCTGCGGCAGGCCTGCGTTGGCAAGTAGCAGTCCGTGGCAGCACTTGCATGTGTGCGTGTGCTCGGACCCCCTAACTAAGCCCAATTGCGGCCCTGCAGGCCTGCCGGTCTCCACAAATCGTGCCACTGCTCTCATATGCTTATTATGATGTCCATTTGAAGCATGCACAGTTTTGGTGGCCATTCTTCGGGACTAGCTGGGTCAAAATCCCGACCCTCACCCTGCCGGTCTCAAGGGGAGGAGGGGGGGGGAGCCGGCCCAAACCGGCCCTGGGCCAACTTGCACCAGCCGCCTGCAGCCGCCCCTCCCGCTTGCTCAGTTCACTTCTTTGATGTGCCTCGATGCCCTGGCGCTGCGGCAGGCCTGCGTCGGCAAGTAGCAGTCCGTGGCAGCACTTGCATGTGTGCGTGTGCTCGGACCCCCTAACTAAGCCCAATTTGCGGCCCTGAGGCCTGCCGGTCTCCACAAATCGTGCCACTGCTCTCATATGCTTATTATGATGTCCATTTGAAGCATGCACAGTTTGGTGGCCATTCTTCGGGACTAGCTGGGTCAAAATCCCGACCCTCACCCTGCGGTCTAAGGGGAGGAGGGGGGAGCCGGCCCAAACCGGCCCTGGGCCAACTTGCCCAGCCCGCCTGCAGCCGCCCCTCCCGCTTGCTCAGTTCACTTCTTGATGTGCCTCGATGCCTGGCGCTGCGGCAGG
>JAEHOC010000285.1:0-26177 GCA_016834605.1 Chlamydomonas incerta | reverse complement strand
GGCGTGGGCCAGCCTGACGCACATCTTCCTGGAGTGTCCAGCGTATGCGCAGGCGAGGACGTGGCTGCAGCAGCTGTGGGCCTGCGTGGCGCCCCAGGCAGCGGCGCCGCCAGTGACGGACGCGGCCTTCATGCTGGGTGACGACATGGGGGTGTGGGCCTCAGGCCCGCGGGGGGCGGGCGCGCTGCTGTGGAGCACGTTGCGGGCCACCTTCTTGTACGCCGTTTGGTGTGCTTACTGGTCCCGCGAGCCTGCTAAGCAGACGTCAGAGCACGTGGTTCGGGAGGTGGTCAGCGAGCTGCGCAGGGTGATGCAGCTGCGTTTCACTGCCGCCACGCTAACCCCTGAAACCCTGTCGGCTCTGCCCACACAGCTTCTCACCGCGCAGCTCAAGGCGGCTAAGCTGGAGCACTTTGTGGCCATCTGGGCGGCGGGTGGCGCGTTTTGTGAAGTGGAGGAGGTTCAGGGTGGGTCACCGAAGTTGAACTTGCGGCTGACGCTTGCATCACCTGTGCAGGCCCCCTAGGTTTCCTTATGGGCGGGGGTTTATCCCAGGCGCTGGCGTGGCGTATCTTCGTCATCAGCTTACCTGGCGCCCATGTGTACTAGCTCTGGCTGGCGTTGCAGCCCCTGGGCGGCTGTGGAGCTTCCTGCACAGTTTTCAAGCAGCGGGTTGGAGCCCGTTTAGGCAGCGCCACGTCTGGCCCTTTCAGTGTTTCTGCTTGTGTTTCCTTTGGCGGTTTTCCTGGGGTGTTGCTTAAGCAACCGACTTGTGGGGGTGGGGTGGGTTCGGGCGGAGTAAGTGCTGGTAGCGCTGGTGTTTCTGGCGCGCAGTGGTGTGTTTTTCAGGTGGAGGTGTTTCTGGCGGTTAGGCTGTGTTGTAGGTTGGTGCTTCGGTTAGGTCTGGCGGTGTTTTTGGGAAACCCCTCCCGGGGGGTGGGGGGGCCAGCCTCCTGCTCTGTCTGCCGGGTCGGGGTGGGGGTGGGGTGGGGTGGGGTGGGTGCAGGTGGGTGTTGGCGTTTGCTTGGGGGTTTGTTGTTTTTCGTTTTCTTTTCTTCTCTTCTCTTCTCTTCTTGCCCTGTCAGGGTTCTGGTCTCGGGGACCAGGCTGTCTTTGGTCAGCAGGGGGGCAGTGCGTCTGCCCCTGTTCAACCTTGTAAGGATGATTCCTCAAAAAAAAAACCACGTGGGCGTGGGTTTACAGCGACGCGCCGGCGCCAGTGGGGCTACCTGCCCGGCTGGCGGCCGCGGTGGGCCACGTGCGGAGCGCGGGCGTGGAGCTGCATCCGCCGCAGCCAGCCGCCCAGCCGCCAGCGGCGCCGCCGCAGTGGCGGGTTAGCCTGGACCAGCTGTGGGTGGCTAACGCTGCGGGCGCTGTGTCCTACGTCCACTACACGGGGCGGCTCTTGGAGCCTGGGCCTGGCGCGCTGCCCCCGCCGGTGGATGGCGCGTGGCAGCCTGCCTGTGTGCTGCAGCAACGCAAGCCGCGGCACCTGTGGACCTTTGAAGAGCGGGCGGCGTACGATGCAGCAGCCCCAGGGGAACGGGCGGGGGCGTGGCCTCGGGCGCCGTACTTCCTGGCGCCGGAGGCTGGGGTGGTGGTGCACCCGGAGCACTGCCGGATTGCGGGTGTCAGCTTGGCAGACTACACGGTGCGGGACGTGCGGCGGGCCATCACGGCGGCCAACCCGGCCGCCCCTCCAGCTCCGGCCCGCCCTGCCGCCATGCCGTGCCCGGCGCTAGCGCAGCAGGCGGGGGGCTCGGGGACCCCGCCAGCGGCACAGTCTCGGCTGGCGGCGCGGGAGGCGGAGTGGCAGCGGGCAGCGGCGCAGCTGACCACCACGGCGGCGCAGCACTTCCACAATAACCCGGTGGCTCTGGACCCCTGGCTCCACCGCACCTCAGCGGCAGCCGGGCGGCAGAACACGCCGGCGAGAGCACTGCAGTCGTATGCGTCCCCGTCCCAGCAGTCGGGTGAGGGGCCGCGGCGATCCGCGCGGCTGCAGGAGCAGGCGGCGAACGGGGCGGGGCCTAGCACGGGGCCTGCCACAGCGGCGGCGGCAGCCGCAGCGGCGGTGGAGGGCGACCCTCGCACGCCGCCCCCGGATGCGTCCCTTCTGCGGGGTACGTGGCGGAGGCTGTGGGAAAGCCACGCCAGTCGGGGGGCCAAGGTGCTGGTGTACCGGCTGCAACATGCTTACCTGCCTTGCGGGCTGTACCGGGCGGGCAAGGGCATTCGGCCACGGGTGACCACGGGGTGTGGGGGGTTGGGGGCGCACTGTCCTTACCCCGCCTGCGGGCCACCTGGCCCGCGGGCGTGGGCCAGCCTGACGCACATCTTCCTGGAGTGTCCAGCGTATGTGCAGGCGAGGACGTGGCTGCAGCAGCTGTGGGCCTGCGTGGCGCCCCAGGCAGCGGCGCCGCCAGTGACGGACGCGGCCTTCATGCTGGGTTTTTTTTTTAGGAATCATCCTTACAAGGTTGAACAGGGGCAGACGCACTGCCCCCCTGCTGCCCGAAGACAGCCTGGTCCCCGAGACCAGAACCCTGACAGGGCAAGAAGAGAAGAGAAGAGAAGAAAGCCCAACACAACTAGACACCTAGCTGCTGCGCTGCTCCACACACCAAGCGGCATAAACCGCTGTACACCTGGGTGACGACATGGGGGTGTGGGCCTCAGGCCCGCGGGGGGCGGGCGCGCTGCTGTGGAGCACGTTGCGGGCCACCTTCTTGTACGCCGTCTGGTGTGCTTACTGGTCCCGCGAGCCTGCTAAGCAGACGTCGGAGCACGTGGTTCGGGAGGTGGTCAGCAAGCTGCGCAGGGTGATGCAGCTGCGTTTCACTGCCGCCACGCTAACCCCTGAAACCCTGTCGGCTCTGCCCACACAGCTTCTCACCGCGCAGCTCAAGGCGGCTAAGCTGGAGCACTTTGTGGCCATCTGGACGGCGGGTGGCGCGTTTTGTGAAGTGGAGGAGGTTCAGGGTGGGTCACCGAAGTTGAACTTGCGGCTGACGCTTGCATCACCTGTGCAGGCCCCCTAGGTTTCCTGATGGGCGGCGGCTTATCCCAGGCGCTGGCGTGGCGTATCTTCGTCATCCGCTTACCTGGGCCCATGTGTACTAGCTCTGGCTGGCGTTGCAGCACCTGGGCGGCTGTGGAGCTTCCTGCACAGCTTCCTAGCAGCGGGTTGGAGCCCATTTAGGCAGCGCCACGTCTGGCCCTTTCAGTGTTTCTGCTTGTGTTTCCTTTGGCGGTTTTCCTGGGGTGTTGCTTCAGCAACCGACTTGTGGGGGTGGGGTGGGTTCGGGCGGAGTAAGTGCTGGTAGCGCTGGTGTTTCTGGCGCGCAGTGGTGTGTTTTTCAGGTGGAGGTGTTTCTGGCGGTTAGGCTGTGTTGTAGGTTGGTGCTTCGGTTAGGTCTGGCGGTGTTTTTGGGAAACCCCTCCCGGGGGGTGGGGGGGCCAGCCTCCTGCTCTGTCTGCCGGGTCGGGGTGGGGTGGGTGCGGGTGGGTGTTGGCGTTTGCTTGGAGGTTTGTTGTTTTTCGTTTTCTTTTCTTCTCTTCTCTTCTCTTCTTGCCCTGTCAGGGTTCTGGTCTCGGGGACCAGGCTGTCTTCGGTCAGCAGGGGGGCAGTGCGTCTGCCCCTGTTCAACCTTGTAAGGATGATTCCTCAAAAAAAAAAACCTTGTAAGGATGATTCCTCAAAAAAAAAAACCAAGCGGGTCGCGGCCAAGCGGCGCCCACTCATACCCCTGCACATCTGCGCAGCGGTTCTGGTACGTCACGAGGTCAGAGCCGATGGCAACACACGTGTCGCGGGTCAGGCAGACGGCCCCGTACTCCGCCTCATTGCCCGCACCCCCACCAGCACGCCCAGCCGTGCCGGCCGAAGCCCCAGCCGGCGCGCCCAAGCCCCTGCCCCTGCCCTTACCACCACCCGCCGGCTGTGACGTCTGCGGTGGCGGCCCCGCCTGGGGCGGCGGCTGGGGCACGGCCCGCCCCGCTCCTCCACCCTGGCGCCCCGACCTGCTGCCCCCACCAGCCTGCTGTCCCGCGGCCGGCCGCCCCTTGGGCACGTGCGGCGGCGAGCTAGCACCGTCCTGCTGGGGTGGCGGCCCGCCGCCCAAGCGCCCTGCCTGCTGCTGCGGGAGCTGGGCGGGGCCACAGCGCCCTGTGGAGCGGGGCTGTTGCTGCTGCGGCCGTGGCTGTGGTGCGTGCGCGGCTGGTTGCACCCGTCGCCCACGCCCTGACGCCGCCGTGGCAGCGCCATCGCCCGCCCCGTCCTGTCCCCCCAGCGTGGCAAGGACCCCAAACCGGGAGCCAGTCCCGGGCCCAGGCGACTGGCGCTGCTGCTCCTGCCGCTGCTGTTGCTGTACCCGCCGTTGCTGCTGGAGAGTGAGTTCCGCCAAATCGGCCAAGTACCGCTGCATCACACCTTTCAGCTGCTGCTCCTGCCGAGCGACTGCCCGCTGATCAAAGGGCGGCTGTGGCGCTGGAGCCCCACTGGGCTGCTGCTGCGCGCCAGCCGGCCCAGTATCAGCAGTGCGAGGCCTGGCCACCGGCGGCCCCCCCACGCCTGCCGACGGCGGCCCCCCGCTAACCCCTCCCGCTGCCACCCGCTGCTGAGGAGAGGGCCGCTGCTGCCGCTCAGCCCTCAGGGCAGCCGCAGCAGCACGGGTGCTTCCCCCCGCCACCCGAGCTGGCAGCGAGGGCGAGGCCACGGCGGGTGGCCCGCTGGCGCCACCAGCGGCAGCCGCTGCGTCACCCAAACCCGCCGCCTCCTGCATCTGCACGTCCCCCACGTGGTCAACGATGGCAGCACGTTGCCCACGCCGTGACGCCGCCGTGCCAGCGACACCGCCCGCCCCGTCCTGCCCCCCCGGCGTGGTCAGGACCCCAACGTGGGAGCTGGTCTGGGCCCGGGGCGACTGCCCCTGGCGCTGCAGCTGCTGCTGTTGCTGTTGCTCCGGCCCGGCGGCTGCCCGCTGTTCCACGGGCGGCAGGGGCGCGGGAGCGCCACTGTGCTGGTGCTGCGCGCCAGCCTGCCCAGCATCGGCAGGGCGAGGCCTAGCCGCCAGCGGCCCCCCCACGCCTGCCGACGGCTGCCCCCCGCCACGCCCTTCCGCTGCCGCCCGCTGCTGCGACGAGGGCTGCTTCCGCTCAGCCCTCAGGGCAGCCGCAGCAGCACGGTTGCTTCCCCCCGCCCCCAGAACTGGCAGCGGGGGCGAGGCCCCGCTGCGTGGCCCACTGGCGCCACCAGCTGCAGCCGCCGCGTCAGCCAGACCCGCCGCCTCCTGCATCTGCACGTCCCCCACGTGATCAACGACGTCCGCTGCGGTCGCCCTGGCAGCCGCGGGCCTCGCCTCACCCATGGCGTTGCCACCCAGGTCGGCGACCCCGGCGGCCGCCGGAGCAGGGCTGCCGGCCGCAGCTGTCGTGGCAGTCCCCGCCGCCGGGGGGGCGCCACGGACCTCCACCTGCATGGGCTCCTCACCGGGCATCTCAAACTTGGCACAGTGCAGGTTAGAGAGCTGCGGGTCCCAGGCGGGGCCCCGCACACAGGCAATGATGTGGTTGGTGATGCCTTGGCCTGCGGGGGCCTGGGGCTCCCCCCTGGGGCCCACCGATTTGGCGCACTGCTCTGACACCACATAAGCACACGCCAGGTTAGAGGGGTCCGAGGTGGTGGGATAGCCGCCCGCCTGCAGCACCAAATCAGTGCGACCGCAGAAAGCCCCCCACCCAGGGCCCCCTACCATCTTGAGCGTGATGGTGTAGGTGCCTGGAATGATGGGCCGCGTGTCCACCGGCACGTGGACCGTGAGGACAGCCTGACCGCGCTGGAGCGGTACAGCCAGCGGCGACATGCGCACGAGCGCCGCGGTGAAGGCTGCTTTGCTGGCGCCGGGCGCGCTCCGGCTTTTTTTTTTGAGGAATCATCCTTACAAGGTTGAACAGGGGCAGACGCACTGCCCCCCTGCTGGCCAAAGACAGCCTGGTCCCCGAGACCAGAACCCTGACAGGGCAAGAAGAGAAGAGAAGAGAAGAAAGCCCAACACACCTAGCTGCTGCGCTGTTCCACACACCAAGCAGCAGAAACCTCTGTACACCTCAAGCGGCAGCGCCGCGCAACCCCTATCCCAACTGCCCAGAACAAAAAAAGACAGACAACTGAGCTCTTCAGTTGGCGGCCCAGAGCTCCTCTTGAGTCTTGTCCAGAGTTCCCCAGTTGGGAGGCCCAGAGCTCAGCTCCATGGGTCTTGAATCTTGTCCAGCAGGCCCAGAGCTCAGCTCCATGGGTCTTGAATCTTGTCCAGCAGGCCCAGAGCTCAGCTCCATGGGTCTTGAATCTTGTCTAGCAGGCTCAGAGCTCAGCTCCATGGATCTTGAATCTTGTCCAGCAGGCCCAGAGCTCAGCTCCATGGGTCTTGAATCTTGTCCAGCAGGCCCAGAGCTCAGCTCCATGGGTCTTGAATCTTGTCCAGCAGGCCCAGAGCTCAGCTCCATGGGTCTTGAATCTTGTCCAGCAGGCCCAGAGCTCAGCTCCATGGGTCTTGAATCTTGTCCAGCAGGCCCAGAGCTCAGCTCCATGGGTCTTGAGTCTTGTCCAGCAGGCCCAGAGCTCAGCTCCATGGGTCTTGAATCTTGTCCAGCAGGCCCAGAGCTCAGCTCCATGGGTCTCGAATCTTGTCCAGCAGGCCCAGAGCTCAGCTCCATGGGTCTTGAGTCTTGTCCAGCAGGCCCAGAGCTCAGCTCCATGGGTCTTGAATCTTGTCCAGCAGGCCCAGAGCTCAGCTCAACGGGTCTTGAATTTTGTCCAGAGCTCGCCGGCTGGCAGTAAACGCTTTAAACAAACCAAACCCGGCAGGCGAAAGGTGCTGCTCGTGAAGATGTTAAAATGCCGAAAGTGAAGATGTCGCCGAGCTTGTCCACAACGATCTCAAGGCAACCAGTCAGAAGCGATGAGTATCGAAACATCATCGCTTTAACTGCTTGGGCGAAATAGCAAGGCTTGTGCTCGTCGAGATGTTAGAAAAACCAGGATGTCGCTGACTCCACGATAGCTGTTACCATGATCGTAATTATACCTCGAGATTGGTAAATAAACGGACCCATAAGCGGCTGAGGCCTATGGAGCGACGGAGACGAAATGTCGCGCAACTGGCACTGGTTGACCCACTCAAAAACGAGGTCGCCGAGCTCGACGACTGCACAAACATAGTTCCTGTTATCTCAAAAGCAATATTAGAAAGTTGAAATAGCGCTAAGGAGCCCCGGAAACAAAGAAAACCTTTGGGGCTGTAGCTCAAAGCCACAGCCCCAAAGAATAGAAAAAGCAAAATAAAAGAAGTAAAGTAAAGTAAAGTAAAGAAGGCCAGCCCCGCAAACGTGCGGGAGGGCCGGCCTGTGCTGTGCAGAGAGTGGCCCTGCAAGAGCTGCGGCTGATTGCCCTGCCTGCACATGGCGTCCAACACTGACAACGCAGCGCTGGTCACTTCCCGGACGCCGGCGGAGGACAGCTGCTCGCCCTCTGGGAGCCCCGTGGCGGCACCCACCAGAAGGACTGGGTAGGTAGGCAGACTGGGGCCCTGAGGCTGCGTCGTCAGGTCCTGCACGCCGTGCGCCCGGCTATGCGTGGACAGGGCAAGGTGGAGCTGCAGCCCAGGGCTGAAGAACGGGCTGGCAGCGTTGCCCCCACCTGCAGGGGTGCGGTCCGCTGCCAGCTCTGGCAGTGGGCGGCGATGCCCAAACGCCCACCCCCCACACAGCACTGCGTGGGCTGCTGCGGCCGCGCCGTGTGTGGGTGTGCTGCATGCCTGGTGTTGGCCCCGGGCGTCTTGGCTGCACTGAGACACCCGGCGGAACCGCCCAGGATTACCCAGCAGCTGCATAGCTACCCAAGATCAGCACTCACAGGGCAGCACAGCAGGGCAGGCGCCAGGCATCTGGGCGCCGGGCAACAAGGGCCCGATGACCTGCCCCACCCCCAAAAAGTGCTGCAAGGCACCCCCGACCGCCACACCCAAAGCACCCTGCTGCCCGCGCAGATGCAAATGACCAACCACAGAGGTCGATACGCTGCCTGCTCCAAGCTGGTGCAGCTCGGTGCTCGCCGAGATGTTAAGATGCCGACGAGCAAAATGTCGCCAACTCCACGGCGACACTCCTGAACCGCCAGAATCCTATTCCATAGCTGTGTCGAGTGCCAAAGCACAAGCCGGCAATGGCTGAGAAGGGCGCTGGAGAGGGAGTGCCACGCTACAGCTGCAAAGTGGACGGACGAAAAACGAGTGAGCCCGCAAACGCAAACCGCTTCACAGTGATCCGTAGGTGTTAAGAAGCCTAAAACAGAAGGAAGCAAGTCGAACAGCGTGAGAAAACGATGCCGACAAGTTCAAAGCTGCACAGAAGATAGAGGAGGATGCAAGAGAAGCAATATAAGAGGTTTAAGTCTGTCTGTCTGCCCTGCAAGCTAAGACTTTCGCCCTGCTTGCCCAGCCAGGCCGGCAACCCTGGAAGACGCTCACCCGGGCGCTGCTTACCCATGTGCGCCCGGACTCTGCCACCACGTGGGCGTGGGTGTACAGCGACGCGCCGGCGCCAGCGGGGCTACCTGCCCGGCTGGCGGCCGCGGTGGGCCACGTGCGGAGCGCGGGCGTGGAGCTTTTTTTTTTTTGAGGAAACATCCTTACAAGGTTGAACAGGGGCAGACGCACTGCCCCCCTGCTGACCGAAGACAGCCTGGTCCCCGAGACCAGAACCCTGACAGGGCAAGAAGAGAAGAGAAGAGAAGAAAACGAAAAACAACAAACCCCCAAGCAAACGCCAACACCCGCCCGCACCCACCCCACCCCATCCCACCCCACCCCGACCCGGCAGACAGAGCAGGAGGCTGGCCCCCCACCCCCCGGGAGGGGTTTCCCAAAAACACCGCCAGACCTAACCGAAGCACCAACCTACAACACAGCCTAACCGCCAGAAACACCCCCACCTGAAAAACACACCACTGCGCGCCAGAAACACCAGCGCTACCAGCACTTGCTCCGCCCGAACCCACCCCACCCCCACAAGTCGGTTGCTTAAGCAACACCCCAGGAAAACCGCCAAAGGAAACACAAGCAGAAACACTGAAAGGGCCAGACGTGGCGCTGCCTAAACGGGCTCCAACCCGCTGCTAGAAAGCTGTGCAGGAAGCTCCACAGCCGCCCAGGTGCTGCAACGCCAGCCAGAGCTAGTACACATGGGCGCCAGGTAAGCTGATGACGAAGATACGCCACGCCAGCGCCTGGGATAAACCGCCGCCCATAAGGAAACCTAGGGGGCCTGCACAGGTGATGCAAGCGTCAGCCGCAAGTTCAACTTTGGTGACCCACCCTGAACCTCCTCCACTTCACAAAACGCGCCACCCGCCGTCCAGATGGCCACAAATTGCTCCAGCTTAGCCGCCTTGAGCTGCGCAGTGAGAAGCTGTGTGGGCAGAGCCGACAGGGTTTCAGGGGTTAGCGTGGCGGCAGTGAAACGCAGCTGCATCACCCTGCGCAGCTCGCTGACCACCTCCCGAACCACGTGCTCCGACGTCTGCTTAGCAGGCTCGCGGGACCAGTAAGCACACCAGACGGCGTACAAGAAGGTGGCCTGCAACGTGCTCCACAGCAGCGCGCCCGCCCCCCGCGGGCCTGAGGCCCACACCCCTATGTCGTCACCCAGCAAGCGTGGGCCAGCGGACCCCGGCGGGGCCAGTGCGCCCAGCCGCCGGCAACGCCAGCTCCGCAGCCGCAGTACCTCCAGCCTCATGAGCCTGGGCAGCGCTCCATTGCGCCCCGGCGGCGCCAGCTCAGGCGCCGCTAGCATGAGCACCAGCAGCGGCGGCGCGCCCCCCAGCCAGGGTGGCGACCGCCGCCGCAAACGCAACAGTGGGCCCCATCGGTGGGCCCCAGGGGGGAGCCCCAGGTCCCCGCAGGCCAAGGCATCACCAACCACATCATTGCCTGTGTGCGGGGCCCCGCCTGGGACCCGCAGCTCTCTAACCTGCACTGTGCCAAGTTTGAGATGCCCGGTGAGGAGCCCATGCAGGTGGAGGTCCGTGGCGCCCCCCCGGCGGCGGGGACTGCCACGACAGCTGCGGCCGGCAGCCCTGCTCCGGCGGCCGCCCGGGTCGCCGACCTGGGTGGCAACGCCATGGGTGAGGCGAGGCCCGCGGCTGCCAGGGCGACCGCAGCGGACGTCGTTGATCACGTGGGGGACGTGCAGATGCAGGAGGCGGCGGGTCTGGGTGACGCGGCGGCTGCAGCTGGTGGCGCCAGTGGGCCACGCAGCGGGGCCTCGCCCCCGCTGCCAGTCCTGGGGGCGGGGGGAAGCAACCGGGCTGCTGCGGCTGCCCTGAGGGCTGAGCGGAAGCAGCCCTCGTCGCAGCAGCGGGCGGCAGCGGAAGGGCGTGGCGGGGGGCAGCCGTCGGCAGGCGTGGGGGGGCCGCTGGCGGCTAGGCCTCGCCCTGCCGATGCTGGGCAGGCTGGCGCGCAGCACCAGCACTTTACTTTACTTTACTTTACTTCTTCTCTTTTGCTTTTTCTATTCTTTGGGGCTGTGGCTTTGAGCCACAGCCCCAAAGGTTTTCTTTTATTCCGGGGCTCCTTAGCGCTATTACAGCTTTCTAATATTGCTTTTGAGATACCAGGAACTGTGTTTGTGCAGTCGTGGAGCTCGGCGACCTCGTTTTTGAGTGGGTCAACCAGTGCCAGTTGCGCGACATTTCGTCTCCGTCGCTCCATAGGCCTCAGCCGCTTATGGGTCCGTTTATTTACCAATCTCGAAGTATAATTACGATCATGGTGGCAGCTATCGTGGACTCAGCGACATCCTGGTTTTTGGCATTCTAACATTTCGGCGAGCACGAAGCTTTGCTATTTCGCCCAAGCAGTTCAAGCGATGATGTTTCCATACTCATCGCTTCTTATTGGTTGCCTTGAGCCCGTCGTGGATAAGCTCGGCGACATCTTCACTTTCGGCATTTTACCATCTTCACGAGCAGCACCTTTCGCCAGCCTGGTTTGGTTTGGTTAAAGCGTTTACTGCCAGCTGGAGAGCTCTGGACAAGATTCAAGACCCGTTGAGCTGGGCTCCTGGCCTGCTGGACAAGATTCAAGACCCATGGAGCTGAGCTCTGGGCCTGCTGGACAAGATTCAAGACCCATGGAGCTGAGCTCTGGGCCTGCTGGACAAGATTCAAGACCCATGGAGCTGAGCTCTGGGCCTGCTGGACAAGATTCAAGACCCATGGCGCTGAGCTCTGGGCATGCTGGACAAGATTCAAGACCCATGGAGCTGAGCTCTGGGCCTGCTGGACAAGATTCAAGACCCATGGAGCTGAGCTCTGGGCCTGCTGGACAAGATTCAAGACCCATGGAGCTGAGCTCTGGGCCTGCTGGACAAGATTCAAGACCCATGGAGCTGAGCTCTGGGCCTGCTGGACAAGATTCAAGACCCATGGAGCTGAGCTTTGGGCATGCTGGACAAGATTCAAGACCCATGGAGCTGAGCTCTGGGCCTGCTGGACAAGATTCAAGACCCATGGAGCTGAGCTCTGGGCCTGCTGGACAAGATTCAAGACCCATGGAGCTGAGCTCTGGGCCTGCTGGACAAGATTCAAGACCCATGGCGCTGAGCTCTGGGCATGCTGGACAAGATTCAAGACCCATGGAGCTGAGCTCTGGGCCTGCTGGACAAGATTCAAGACCCATGGAGCTGAGCTCTGGGCCTGCTGGACAAGATTCAAGACCCATGGAGCTGAGCTCTGGGCCTGCTGGACAAGATTCAAGACCCATGGAGCTGAGCTCTGGGCCTGCTGGACAAGATTCAAGACCCATGGAGCTGAGCTTTGGGCATGCTGGACAAGATTCAAGACCCATGGAGCTGAGCTCTGGGCCTGCTGGACAAGATTCAAGACCCATGGAGCTGAGCTCTGGGCCTGCTGGACAAGATTCAAGACCCATGGAGCTGAGCTCTGGACCTCCCAACTGGGGAACTCTGGACAAGACTCAAGAGGAGCTCTGGGCTTGCCAACTGAAGAGCTCAGTTGTCTGTCTTTTTTTGTTCTGGGCAGTAGGGATAGGGGTTGTTGCGCGGCGCTGCCGCTTGAGGTGTACAGCGGTTTATGCCGCTTGGTGTGTGGAGCAGCGCAGCAGCTAGGTGGCTAGGTGTGTTGGGCTTTCTTCTCTTCTCTTCTCTTCTTGCCCTCTCAGGGTTCTGGTCTCGGGGACCAGGCTGTCTTCGGGCAGCAGGGGGGCAGTGCGTCTGCCCCTGTTCAACCTTGTAAGGATGATTCCTCAAAAAAAAAAGCACAGTGGCGCTCCCGCGCCCCTGCCGCCCGTGGAACAGCGGGCAGCCGCCGGGCCGGAGCAACAGCAACAGCAGCAGCTGCAGCGCCAGGGGCAGTCGCCCAGGCCCCAGACCGGCTCCCAGGTTGGGGTCCTGACCACGCCGGGGGGGCAGGACGGTGCGGGCGGTGGCGCTGGCGCGGCGGCGTCACGGCGTGGGCAACGTGCTGCCATCGTTGACCACGTGGGGGACGTGCAGATGCAGGAGGCGGCGGGTTTGGGTGACGCAGCGGCTGCCGCTGGTGGCGCCAGCGGGCCACCCGCCGTGGCCTCGCCCTCGCTGCCAGCTCGGGTGGCGGGGGGAAGCACCCGTGCTGCTGCGGCTGCCCTGAGGGCTGAGCGGCAGCAGCGGCCCTCTCCTCAGCAGCGGGTGGCAGCGGGAGGGGTTAGCGGGGGGCCGCCGTTGGCAAGCGTGGGGGGGCCGCCGGTGGCCAGGCCTCGCGCTGCTGATGCTGGGCCGGCAGGCGCGCAGCCGCAGCCCAGTGGGGCTCCAGCGCCACAGCCGCCCTTTGATCAGCGGGCAGTCGCTCGGCAGGAGCAACAGCTGAAAGGTGTGATGCAGCGGTACTTGGCCGATTTGGCGGAACTCACTCTCCAGCAGCATTTTTCGTCCGTCCACTTTGCAGCTGTAGCGTGACACTCCCTCTCCAGCGCCCTTCTCAGCCTTTGCCGGCTTGTGCTTTGGCACACGACACAGCTATGGAATAGGATTCTGGCGGTTCAGGAGTGTCGCCGTGGAGTTGGCGACATTTTGCTCGTCGGCATCTTAACATCTCGGCGAGCACCGAGCTGCACCAGCTTGGAGCAGGCGGCGTATCGACCTCTGTGGTTGGTCATTTGCATCCGCGCGGGCAGCAGGGTGCTTTGGGTGTGGCGGTCGGGGGTGCCTTGCAGCACTTGGCTGTCTTTTGGGGGTGGGGCACGTCATCGGGCCCTTGTTGCCCGGCGCCCAGATGCCTGGCGCCTGCCCTGCTGTGCTGCCCTGTGAGTGCTGATCTTGGGTAGCTATGCAGCTGCTGGGTAATCCTGGGCGGTTCCGCCGGGTGTCTCAGTGCAGCCAAGACGCCCGGTGGTGTATAGCCAGTAGGGCTATACCGTATGTGCCACCGAGTGATGGTGGTAGTGAGAACTACCGGTGGATGCAGGCCAGTGCCCTTAAATAGTGCGGGAGACGCGCTCCAGACCGTGGGTTCCCGTCGGAGGGAAGCCCGCGCGTATATCCTTCGCACGGCTCACTGTAACGCATATGCGCCAGAGAGTATACTTCCAGGCATCCAACCAGTCAGGACGTGAGCCAGAGCCCCTACCAGTGACCAGCGTCACGACTCAGCGTGTCAGAATACACGGTGCCAGAGTTGCACATGAGCCCCGGGACAGTCGCCAGTGCGACAGACCCTTTACGACAGAATGTTCGTGACAGTGTCAGGGAAACTGTCCGACAGCAGAAAGTGTGTAACCCGGGAAACCGTCAGGCACGGTTTCCGGCATGACCCCGCCAGCCCGGGCGCTACACAACAAGTGCCCCCCACCTAGGCGGCGATGTCCTCAGCGCCAGACAGCCGATAAGACTCCGCGCCCGGCAGCAGCTCCTGTCATGCGGCGGCAGCTTCAGGGGTCGTCAATGTCAGCGTTGCGCGCAGACAGCACGCGCTTCTTCACAGCCTCCAGCTCAGGCAGCAGATCGTCAGTAAAGTGCTTCGCAGGCTCCCAAGAGTCCGGGTATCCCGCCCACTTGACATACCACTCCGGGACCTTGCGCCGGTTCCGGCCACGGCCCACAAAACGCTCGTGATAGTCCACGATGCGCTCCACGGTCCAGAGAGCCTCACCTTCTACCCAGCCAGCAGGACCAGGCTCAGGCACGGGGTCAGCCAAGCCATCAGCGCCAGCGCGCAGGTTGTACGGCTTAACCAGGGATACGTGAAAGACAGGGTGGAAGCGCAGAGAGGCCGGCAGCTCCAGCTTCACAGCAGCGTTCCCAACCATCCTCACAACCGGAAACGGGCCCACCCAGCGCGGCAGCAACTTACGCGGACCAGTCTTCTTCAGCGCCCGCAGGTGCTTAGTGTTCAGCAACACCGGCTGGCCAGGCGTAAAGGTGATGTCGCGCTTCGAGCGGTTGTAGTACTCAGCGGCGCGTTGACGAGCAGCGTCCAGGCAGGTGCGCGCTCCCTGTACTCGGGACAGAAAATCCTTGACAAAGGTGCGTGCGGCAGGCACGGCAACGTCAAGCTCCCGCCACAGCGGCAAAGGAGGATGGAAGCCGTAATTCAGGAAGAAGGGGGATTGCTTAGCGGACGTGCTGACTGCGTTGTTCATTGCAAATTCGGCAGCGCTCAGGTAGCGGTCCCAGCTCTCCGGATCCCTCCCCGCGAAGTTACGAAGCAGGTCACCAAGGGTGCGGTTCATGCGCTCAGTCTGCCCATCGGTCTGCGGGTGGTAAGCCGTAGAAAGCTTACGCTTGATGCCCAGCAACTCGCACACCGCCGTCCAGAACTTGCTGGTGAAAGCCGCCCCGCGGTCAGAGATGATGTCCTTGGGGACACCGTGCAGGCGCACAACGTTGTCCACGAACATGCGGGCAGCCGACTCAGCAGAAACCCCGTCAGAGGAGGTGCAGGGCGCCAGGTGCACCATCTTGGTGAGGCGGTCAACGAATACACAGATTGCATCGTAGCCGTCATCAGTTTTAGGCAGCGCAACAATCCAGTCCATAGACACACTCTCCCACGGCTGCGCAGGGACAGGCAGGGGCTGGAGTTCCCCGTTCCCTCGACCAACCGGCGGTTTGTTGCGTTGACAGAGGTCACAGGTGACCACGTAGTTCTCGACGTCGCGGGCCACAGTAGACCACCAGAACCGCCTGGTAACGAGCTCCAGAGTGCGAATGTAACCTTGATGACCGGCCAGGGGGTCGTCGTGGCATTGCCGCAGGATGGCGCGCCGCACGGCGTCGTCGTTTGGAACCACCACCTGCTTGCGGGAGTTGTGCTCGCGCAGCCAGCAACCACGTGCCGGGATCAGGTTAGCAATATTCAGGGGGTCAGAGAACCACGAATCAGCAGCGTACGCGGCCTTCAGTTGCTCTAGTAGGCTGGGCGTCGCCTCAGCAGAAGGCGGCTCGGGAGAGTCAGCATGCTCAGAGGGTGGTGCCGTGTCAGAGTCACCCCGCTCGCCCGCCGTTTGAGGACCTCTAGTTTGCGGCGCACGGAGACCATCCTGCCCCTCAGGCTGCGTACCGTCAGTGGCACCAGACGTCGACGGGCCAGCGCCAGCGTCGGCGGCAGCCTGCCGTTGCCGTCGCGTCATCACCGCGATGACCAGGTGGTGCAACTGCAGCGACGGGTGCCGGGACAGAGCGTCAGCTACCACGTTGAGGTGGCCAGCGCCGTACTCCCACTGGTAGTTGAACCGGGCCATGTATTCCATCCACCTGGCCTGACGCCTGTTCAGGGTCGGCACACCTTCCAGAAAGGTCAGCGGTTTGTGATCGGTCTTAACCACAAAAGGGCTCCCCTCCAGGTAGCAACGCCATTCCCGCAGCGCATGGATAACAGCAAGCAGCTCTTGCTCCCCGGTGGTATAGTTGCGTTCAGCAGGGTTGAACTTCTTAGAGCAGAAAGCGACAGGCCGCCCCTCTTGCAACAACACCGCACCGGTACCGTGGATGGAGGCGTCCGTCACCACCTCGACCCGGAACGGTAGCGCGTAGTCAGGAAAGCGTAGGACTATGTCTTCGGCAACCTTCTGCTTGATAGCATCGAAGGCAGCTTGACATTCAGCGGTCCATGCGCCTGGTTTAGGGAATGCGCCTTTGCGCAGCAGGGCTGTTAGTGGAGCGCACAGAGCCGAGTAGCGCTCAATGAACTTGCGGAAGTAATTGGTCAGGCCCAGGAAAGAACGCAAGTCCGTCAGAGTCCGCGGCACCGGCCAGTCACGCACCGTAGCAGTCTTTTTGGGATCCATCCGCACGCCCTCCGCGCACACGATATGACCCAGGTATTCAACCTCCGACTGCGCCCAGCGGCACTTGGACAGTTTAGCGAACAGCTGCTCTTCCCGCAACTTACTCAACACCACGCGTAGGTGCTCCAGGTGCTCTTCCAGTGAAGAGGAGTAGATCAACACGTCGTCGAGGTAGCAGACCACGAACTTGTTGATGTATTCGCCAAACATACGGTCGATGACAGCCTGAAAGGTGGCGGGAGCATTGGCTAGGCCAAAGCACAGCACAGTAAACTCGAAGTGCCCAAAGGGCGTCGAAAAGGCGGTCTTCTCAATGTCCGAGGGCGTGATACGGATCTGGTTATAGCCCTGCTGCAGATCGATGGACGAGAAGTACCGCGCACCCCGCAACTTGTCTAGTAGGTCATCGACGCGCGGAAGTGGGTAGCGGTTGCGCACAGTCTGCGCGTTCAGGCCGCGGTAATCCACACACATGCGCAGCGTCCCGTCCTTCTTTCCGACAAACAGAATTGGCGCAGAGTACGGGCTGGTCGACTTGCGGATCATACCTTTGTCCAGGAGGTCTTTCACTTGCCGCTCAACCTCCAGCAGCTCATCGCGCGACAGACGGTACATGCGGCGGTAGACAGGGCGCGCGCCAGGTACCAGCGGGATGGTGTGATCGACAGGCCGCACAGGAGGTAGGCCAGGTATGTCGCGGAAGACGTCAGCGTATTCTTTCAGCAGCGCCTGTACGCGGGGCTCAGAGGAAATGTCCGCAGGGACAGCAGGTTGCCCTGGGATAGGCGGGCTAGCAGCGGCAGCGCTACTATCAGGAGACCCCGCCGAGACAGCATTGCAAAGCAAGTGCGGGCGCAGAAGCATGACATGCCCGCCCGCCCTAATCTCACGAACAGCTTGGCGGCGCGACATCTCTTCGGGCGCGACCTTGTTCAGCATGTGCTGCATCGCGAGGTTAGGGTGCTTCTTCTTGGTGGGCAACTGCGCAGAAGCAGCAGAGGGCTCGCAGGCAGGGGGGTTAAGGGGTTCTGGTTCACCAGCGTCAGTGCTGTCGGTGATTGGTTTGAACCCAAGTAAAGCGGCAGAGTGCTTCACCGTCCCCTTGCGCAGCAACAGAGTGCCCTTGCCCAAGTCCAACTGCCCGCCATAGTGCCTCAGAGTAGCGGCGCCTAGGATCAAATCAGCTGAATCAGTCAGGGAAGGCATGACAAAGGGCTCCAGAGTGAGCCGCAACTTGCCAAAGCTAACCCGCAGCTTGACCGTCCCCAGTATGGTTTGCTTACCCCCATCGGCGAGAGTCACGGCGGCCCAGTCAGATGGCCGCAGCTTCAATCCCAAGAACGCAGCCGTTGATTGGGCGAGGAAGTCGTGACTGGCGCCGGAGTCCACCAGCGCGAACATGGGGTGACCACCGGCGTTGACAGACACCAGCGGCAGCTCACCATCTGTATTCGCAGCAGAACAGCGTGGGGAACGTTTAGCGTCGGGCAGCGCAGGTTTTGGGTCATTGTACCACAGTTCAGTCGTGTACGAGAGTGCAGGCAGACCCACAGGCTGACCAGACAGTGACAGCCCGTTAAACAGCGGAATCCCAGGCTCAAACCCCACAACCAACCGCAGACCCGGCAGCAGGCGCCGAGCCGTCTTGACCAGAAAGCGAGGCAACAGGATGCCGATAGCGGTGTTGGGCTTTGACTCCTTGCAGCGCTGGTAATGCGCCACATAAGCCTGCAGCTCCGAAGCAGAGGAAGGTAGGTAGAGAATGGTATGGCCCCCCAGAACCGAAGTCGGCACGGAACAAAAGCGACCTTTCGGCAAGTGCACATTACACAAGTCCGAGAAGCCCGCACAAGCAGCCCGAGCGTCATAGGAAAACCGGCGCTGCACCAGCTGTTCTATGCGCTCAAGCACGTCCGGCCGTAGAGCCACAACACCCTTGCTAACCGCGGCCGCAGGTGGCAACGGCAGCAAAGCCCCAGGGGAAGCCCCTCCCGCGCTAACGCCCTGGGCCACCCCCTACACCTTGCCTTCCTCCCGCGCTGCCTCGAACGCCTCACGAGTTTCGCACTTAGGCTTAGTGCACTTCTCCACGCGGTGGCCAGGCTGACCGCAGCGGTAGCAGTGACCAGCCGCGCGGCGCTCCAGGAACGTAGCGCGCGTGCAGTTGAAGCTGCGCATCCACTCGTCAGGGTCCTTGTCCTCGCCGTCGCCGTCAGTGGCGCGCTTCTTCTTCTTGGGCTCACCGGCGGCCTTGGACGGGGAGCGCTTGCCCTTGCCCTTGCCGGCCCCAGCAGACTGGGCGCGCGGGTTCTTGGTGCGGCCGCGTCCCACGTCCTCGTCGCCGGTGGCCTGCAGGTGATTGAAGCGGGCGGAGGCAGCAGCGGTTGCAGCACGAGCAGCTTTCAGTTTCTTTTCCTCGTTAGTAGAGTGCGCAATCAGAGCGCTGTAGGAGGTGAAGTCATTGCCGCTCAGGTCAGTAGCGCACGGCCCCGCAAGGTCAGACATCAGGCCCTGCTGGAACCACCACACCCGCGACGACTCAGTCATGTCAGCTATGGGCGTGATGAGGGCCTCGAACCGGCTCTGATAGCTGGCTAGAGACTCGCCAGTGCGCATGCGGTACTTCATGCTCTTCAGCGTGTTGCGGGCCTGAGCTGCGCGGGACGTGACCATGGAAGCAAAGCGCGCGCGCAACCCCTCTAGCACCTCCTCTGAGGTGGTGTTCGGCCGCGCCTCCCGCCAGTCCTCAAACCAGTCCTTTGCATCGTCCTTCAGTGCGGACGAAAAGAACAGGATGCGCCCTTGCTCATTCTTGCCCCAGTGCACCAGGCTGAAGTACGTTCGGCAGTCCGATATGAAAGCCCGTACGCGGTCAGCACGCTTCTTGGGTTGGTCCTTGAGTCCCTCCAGTGAGAGGCTAGGAACCGGCAGAGTACCCCGAATTACCTCCTCAGAGGCGGGCGCAGGGCCGTGCGACCGACCAGACGTCGAGGGCGCATCCAGGTCCATGGGCTCGCCGGAGGCAGCGGCGCGGGCGCCGGGGGCGTTGATCAGCCGCAGCAGGTCCGCAACTGTGATGTCAGTGATGGGGGCAGAGCGGTTAACACGGCCACTGGCAGGGGTGCGGACAGCTCCGTCATTCCCAGAGCCCGACTCGTTCCGTGCCCCATCGTTAGACGGGGGAGGCTCACGCCTTACGGGCGGGGTCCCAGCTGCACCACCAGCCCCGGTACCGCCCCCCGCACCGCCGACCCCGTAGGCGAGGCTCAGTTCATCCATGGTTGATAGCCTAAAGCCTACCGGAGTCGATTTTGGTCGCCAGCTCCGATTGCTGCGACAGCAGGCCCAGCACCAGGGTCAGCAGTCCCTGGTTGCCCTTAGCAGCGGACTGGATGACCTTGACAGCGCTGGGGTTCAGGCCAGCGAGACCGCCGCGGCAGTGCGGGCAAATCGCAGTGCCGTCCTCGGCGGACAGGTCCTTCACCGAGGCGAGAACGGCGTCTGTGGGGACAGCAACTAATACAGAATCGAGAAACAGTCAGCGGAAGCGAATTATGCGGAGACTTTACCGATAGCCTCCTGGAACTCAGCAGCATCCGGGCGCTCCATTTTATCGCCGAGGTAAAGCCGAGGATCGAAAAGGATCGTATACCAACTTGGTGTATAGCCAGTAGGGCTATACCGTATGTGCCACCGAGTGATGGTGGTAGTGAGAACTACCGGTGGATGCAGGCCAGTGCCCTTAAATAGTGCGGGAGACGCGCTCCAGACCGTGGGTTCCCGTCGGAGGGAAGCCCGCGCGTATATCCTTCGCACGGCTCACTGTAACGCATATGCGCCAGAGAGTATACTTCCAGGCATCCAACCAGTCAGGACGTGAGCCAGAGCCCCTACCAGTGACCAGCGTCACGACTCAGCGTGTCAGAATACACGGTGCCAGAGTTGCACATGAGCCCCGGGACAGTCGCCAGTGCGACAGACCCTTTACGACAGAATGTTCGTGACAGTGTCAGGGAAACTGTCCGACAGCAGAAAGTGTGTAACCCGGGAAACCGTCAGGCACGGTTTCCGGCATGACCCCGCCAGCCCGGGCGCTACACAACACCCGGGGCCAACACCAGGCATACAGCACACCCACACATGGCGCGGCCGCAGCAGCCCACGCAGTGCCGTGTGGGGGGCAGGCGTTTGGGCATCGCCGCCCACTGCCAGAGCTGGCAGCGGACCGCACCCCTGCAGGTGGGGGCAACGCTGCCAGCCCGTTCTTCAGCCCTGGGCTGCAGCTCCACCTTGCCCTGTCCACGCATAGCCTGGCGCACGGCGTGCAGGACCTGACGACGCAGCCTCAGGGCCCCAGTCTGCCTACCTACCCAGTCCTTCTGGTGGGTGCCGCCACGGGGCTCCCAGAGGGCGAGCAGCTGTCCTCCGCCGGCGTCTGGGAAGTGACCAGCACTGCGTTGTCAGTGGTGGACACCATGTGCAGGCAGGGCAATCAGCCGCAGCTCTTGCAGGGCCACTCTCTGCACAGCACAGGCCGGCCCTCCCGCACGTTTGCGGGGCTGGCCTTCAGCCGGAGCGCGCCCTGCGCTAGCAAAGCAGCCTTCACCGCGGCGCTCGTGCGCATGTCGCCGCTGGCTGTACCGCTCCAGCGCGGTCAGGCTGTCCTCACGGTCCACGTGCCGGTGGACACGCGGCCCATCATTCCAGGCACCTACACCGTCACGCTCAAGATGGTAGGGGGCCCTGGGTGGGGGGCTTTCCGCGGTCGCACTGATTTGGTGCTGCAGGCGGGCGGCTATCCCACCACCTCGGACCCCTCTAACCTGGCGTGTGCTTATGTGGTGTCAGAGCAGTGCGCCAAATCGGTGGGCCCCAGGGGGGAGCCCCAGGCCCCCGCAGGCCAAGGCATCACCAACCACATCATTGCCTGTGTGCGGGGCCCCGCCTGGGACCCGCAGCTCTCTAACCTGCACTGTGCCAAGTTTGAGATGCCCGGTGAGGAGCCCATGCAGGTGGAGGTCCGTGGCGCCCCCCCGGCGGCGGGGACTGCCACGACAGCTGCGGCCGGCAGCCCTGCTCCGGCGGCCGCCGGGGTCGCCGACCTGGGTGGCAACGCCATGGGTGAGGCGAGGCCCGCGGCTGCCAGGGCGACCGCAGCGGACGTCGTTGATCACGTGGGGGACGTGCAGATGCAGGAGGCGGCGGGTTTGGGTGACGCGGCGGCTGCAGCTGTTGGCGCCAGTGAGCCACACAGCGGGGCCTCGCCCCCGCTGCCAGTTCTGGGGGCGGGGGTAAGCAACCGTGCTGCTGCGGCTGCCCTGCGGGCTGCGCTGCAGCAGCCCTCGTCGCAGCAGCGGGCGGCAGCGGAAGGGCGTGGCGGGGGGCAGCCGTCGGCAGGCGTGGGGGGGCCGCTGGCGGCCAGGCCTCGCCCTGCCGATGCTGGGCCGGCTGGCGCGCAGCACCAGCACAGTGGCGCTCCCGCGCCCCTGCCGCCCGTGGAACAGCGGGCAACCGCCGGGCCGGACCAGGAGCAGCCCGCTGGGATGCGGCGGTACTTGGCCGACCTGGCGGGCCTCACCCACCAGCAGCAACGGCGGGTACAGCACCAGCAGCAGCAGGAGCTGCAGCGCCGGGGGCAGTCGCCCCGGGCCCAGACCGGCTCCCAGGTTGGGGTCCTCACCACGCCGGGGGGGCAGGACGGTGCGGGCGGTGGCGCTGGCGCGGCGGCGTCACGGGGTGGGCAACGGGCTGCCATCGTTGACCACGTGGGGGACGTGCGGATGCAGGAGGCGGCGGGTTTGGGTGCCGCAGCGGCTGCCACTGGTGGCGCCAGCGGGCCACCCGCCGTGGCCTCGCCCTCGCTGCCAGCTCGGGTGGCGGGGGGAAGCACCCGTGCTGCTGCAGCTGCCCTGAGGGCTGAGCGGCAGCAGCGGCCCTCTCCACAGCAGCGTGTGGCAGCGGGAGGGGTTAGCGGGGGGCAGCCGTCGGCAGGCGTGGGGGGGCCGCCGGTGGCCAGGCCTCGCGCTGCTGATGCAGGGCCGGCAGGCGCGCAGCAGCAGCCCAGTGGGGCTTCAGCGCCACAGCCGCCCTTTGATCAGCGGGCAGCCACTCGGCAGGCGCAGCAGCTGCAAGTGATGATGCGGCGGTACTTGGCCGATATGGCGGAACTCAATCTCCAGCAGCAACGGCGGGTACAGCAACAGCAGCAGCAGGAGCAGCAGCGCCAGTCGCCCGGGCCCGGGACTGGCTCCCGGTTTGGGGTCCTTGCCACGCTGGGGAGACAGGACGGGGCGGGCGATGGCGCTGCCACGGCGGCGTCAGGGCGTGGGCAACGGGTGCAACCAGCCGCGCACGCACCGCAGCCGCCGCCGCAGCAGCAACAGCCCCGTCCCAAAGGGCGCTGTGCCCCCGCCCAGCTCCCGCAGCAGCGGGCAGGGCGCTTGGGCGGCGGGCCGCCACCCCAGCAGGGCGGTGCTAGCTCGCCGCCGCTCGTGCCCAAGGGGCGGCCGGCCGCAGGACAGCAGGCTGGTGGGGGCAGCGGGTCGGGGCGCCAGGGTGGAGGAGCGGGGCGGGCCGTGCCCCAGCCGCCGCCCCAGGCGGGGCCGCCACCGCAGACGTCACAGCCGGCGGGTGGTGGTAAGGGCAGGGTCAGGGGCATGGGCGCGCCGGCTGGGGTTTCGGCCGACACCGCTGGGCGCGCTGGTGGGGGTGCGGGCAATGAGGCGGAGTACGGGGCCGTCTGCCTAAACCGCGACACGTGTGTTGCCATCGGCTCTGACCTCGTGACGTACCAGAACCGCTGCGCAGATGTGCAGGGGTATGAGTGGGCGCCGCTGGGCCGCGACGCGCTTGGCGGCCGCCTCCTTGCCTACCTCCGCGACCAGGGCGCCGCCGTTCCGGACTGGGCCGTCTGCCGCGTGCCGGCCGGCCGTGCCGCCGTCCTGGCACAGCTGAGCGACGAGTTCCCTAGCTGGTGGCGCCTGTACTCTGCCCAGCCTGCAGGCACGCCCCTGCCTTCCGACGTGACGGAGCCACTGGATGACGCCGCGCAGCAGGTGCAGACGGCCTACATGGACTACGTGCTCCTGGACGCCCGCACCCTGCGGCCTGCTAAGCGTGGGCCGGCGGACCCCGGCGGGGCCAGTGCGCCCAGCCGCCGGCAACGCCAGCACCACAGCCGCAGTACCTCCAGCCTCATGAGCCTGGGCAGCGCTCCATTGCGCCCCGGCGGCGCCAGCTCAGGCGCCGCTAGCATGAGCACCAGCAGCGGCGGCGCGCCCCCCAGCCAGGGTGGCGGCCGCCGCCGCAAACGCAACAGCAGCCACAGCAACCGCAACCGCCACGGCGCTGCCGCGGCCGGCGGGGGCTCGTAATGCGGCCACCAGTGGGAGCGGCGAACCTTCGGCTGCTGACAGTGAATGTCAACGGCCTGGGCTCGCCGTTCAAGGCGCGGGCGCTGGTCTCGCACCTGCAGCAAGTTGGGGCGGATGTGGCGATGGTGCAGGAGACCCACGCTACTGACACGACGGCGCTGGAGTCTTGCCTTCGTGCCGCGCAGGGGGCGTGCCTTCCGTGGCGCCACTGCCTCGCTGCCAGCCCGGCAGCGTCACCCCACTCCTGTGGGACGGCTGTCCTGGCGCGGAGTCGGCTGTCCCTTCCAGGCTGCGTACTGCAGCCGCCGTCAACGGATGCGGCGGGCCGTGTGGTATGTTGGGATTGGGACGTGGGGCACCTGCGCCTGCGCTTCGTGTGTGTGTATGCGCCCACGGCCGTGGCGGACAAGCCTGCTTTCTTTGCCGGGCTGCAGCCCCACCTTGCCACGGACAGGGTGCTTGTTGTCGGTGGGGACTGGAACTGTGTCACCGATGCCAGTCAGGAGGCGGCCCCTAGCCCGTCACGTGCTGCAGGTGCCCCGCAACTTGCCAGCCTCCTCGCCCAGTTCAGTCTGGTGGACCCATGGGCGAGCAAGCGGGGCGGCGCCAAGGGCTACACGCATCCGGCCACGCCCAAGCCGGCCACTCCCGCACGCCTGGATCGGTGGTATGTCAGTGCCACCGCGGTGCCGTGGGTGGTGGATGTCGCACGCACGTATGGGGCGCCTGGGGACCACCACGGTGTGCTGCTCACCCTGTCCTTGCCCGACCTGCCGCATGCGCACCGGGAGCAGTGGCGCTTCCCCACGTACCTGCTGTTTCACCCCTCGCTGCGTTTGGAGCTTGAGCAGCGCTTGGAGGCGCACGTTGCCGCAAATCCCGTGGCCAGTACAGGTGACGGCGCTTGCACGCAATGGGAGGCGGACAAGTTCTTCTTGCGGGAGGCCGCCACCAGCATCCACCGTCGGCATGCACGCCAGACCCGGGATGGGCTGCATGGCGTGGTGCTGGCCGCAGACGCGGCCGCTGCCCTGGCCGACCGGCCGGGTGCCAGCGCAGCGCAGCGTCAGGCTGCGGCCATGGCCAACTTGGCGGTGCGGGAGGAGCGGGCTGCTGCCGCAGCGGCCAGCCACAATGCCCGCGCTGCGCTCATGGAGGAGCATGGGGAGCGGGGCACTCGCTGGTTCCATCGGCAGGCGGACGAGCCAGCCGCGGGCGCGCAGGAGCCCATCACGCACTTGAAGGTGCCGGGGCAACCGGCGCCTGTGGCGCTCACGGGGCCGGGCACGCGCACCACTGTCTCCGCAGCCGCCACAGCCATGTACAGTGGCACCAGCCCCACCGGCCTGTTTCGCGTGCAGCCGGTCTGTACGGCGTCGCAGCAACAGCTTCTGGCGGCCATTGACCGCAAGGTTCCGGCGGATCTGCAGGCCGCCGCGGAGGGGGCAGGGGACGGCGCCCTCAGTGATACCGAGCTGATGGCAGCGATGGCTGGCTCCGCCAATGGTAAAGCGCCGGGGTCGGACGGGGTACCGTACGAGGTGTACAAGGTGTTCTGGGCGCTGCTGGGTCCGCGCTTGTGTGCTGCTGCTGCCGCTGCCTTTGCTGCTGCTGCAGACGCCCACGATGGCGGCGAAATGGCGGCGGCGCTGCCCGCCTCCTGGCGGGAGGGCATCATCACCCTCATCTACAAGGGCAAAAGCCTGGACCGCGCCGAGCTGGCGTCCTACCGGCCCATCACGCTGCTCAACTGCGACTTCAAGATGGTGTCCAAGGCCATCAGCGCCCGCCTGCAGCCCGCCCTGGATGCAGTCGTGGATGAGCTGCAGACCGCGTTCATCACCGGCCGCTGGATTGGAGACAACGCGCTGTACCTCCAAGGCCTGATCGAATGGATGCGCCTGGACGTGGGCGCGGACGGCACGCCACGGCAGGGTGGTGCGCTGTACTTCTTGGACATTGAAAAGGCGTATGACCGGGTGCACCGGCAGTGGCTGTATGCGTCCGCGGAGGGACTGGGTTTTGGGCCGCGTATGCTGCGCTGGATCCGCCTGATCACTGCCAACGGCTCTGCCCGCGTGTGTGTGAACGGGATGCTCTCTGACGCCTTCCCAGTGCTGAACGGCTTGCCGCAGGGCAGCACCGCCTCACCACCGCTGTGGGTCATCCAGCTTCAGCCACTGACGTCCTTTCTGCGGCGGCAGGTGGAGCAAGGGGCGCTCCGCACGCCCCTGCTACCCAGCGGCGAGCAGGCGCCGCCTGCCGCCCACCACGCTGACGACACGACCCTCACGGCGCGCGACCCGGCGGTGGACGGGCCGGTACTGATGGCGGCAGTTCAGCTGTTCTGCCGCGCGTCCAACGCCCGTGTTCATCCGGGCAAGAGCAAGGCCATGGGCCTCGGCAGGTTTGCGCACCTGACAGGCCCCTGCCCACACACGGGGGTGCCGTTTACCACTGGCGCTGT